>JAVTVY010034513.1:0-13891 GCA_036873755.1 Hanleya hanleyi
TCGGTGATTTTCTTCATTGATAAACGTTAAACCACCTCAGCTTCGTTGTGTGAATCGGAATTGTATTGCTGTGACACACCAACACGCTCCGTGGCAGTGATTCTGTATCCCCTAATCAAGGAATCAAAATGGATCAAGATTTGAAATGACAAGAGAAATTTAGACATATTTTGTTTACACATGTAATTTTTTGTTCAAATTATATCCAAGTGTGATATATAGTCAATATTCAAGAGGTACAAAAAAAAAACAAAGTATGTCCTCATATTTCCACATCCATGCCAAGAAATACTGCATTGAAAAGGGTCCATTTAGCCTATCCTGTTTTATCGCTCTAATCAGCAAAATGGCGGGGGCATATTTCTGCTGTCAGGACTCGGTGGTGGAAACTGATACTCATTAAACGCGATAAAAGGCTGGAGCAAAACGGACCACAGTTTTCTTGGCATGATGATCAAAGTTACTTTATCTAGTTAAATTCTACCCAAAGAAAATAAATTAAGACCCTTTAAACAGCCGTCATGGCTTTCTTTCACCCTCAGTAAACTTTTATCATTGTTGCTCACACAGACTAATCTGAAGGATGATACCACATCTTTCTTTCTTCTGCTGGGTTATTGCACCAGACTGACTTAACTGGTTGATGTAGGATACTTCACCATCAGTGGATAATTTGACCTGAATTTGAAGCCTGATGTGGTCAACGATGAAATGTTTGGATGTGAAATAGGATACACGTTAAAGGCTACAGTTTACATATATCTATAACAATATACTGAAGTGTTAATTATAAATCTAATTTTAATCAGAATTATTTCAGATCAGAACTTGCTGGTAACAATGCCCTAATGCACGTTCATGCCAAAAATAAAGGTTCTAGTGTCAATGGTTCTCCTTATTTTGCCGACGAAAGGATTCGTATGGACTGACTGACTGACTCACTGACTCATTACCGGACAATTTGCGATCTGTAGCCTACTTCGTAGGAAAAGGAAACAGGTCCATGCCCCGCCGAGTCATCTCTACCCTGTGGCAAGATGAAGAGACGACTATGATTTGGACGGCCAAGTGTTCCTTACCTCTATGACAAAAGGAAGAGCCGACTATGATTTGGACTGCCAAATGTCGCTTATCTCTACTCCATGCCATGAGGAAGGGAGACAACTATTATTTGGACGGCCGAGTGTCCCTTTCTCGATGTTATTATTTCGGGAAGGACCTAAACGTCATGTATGCATATCTCAGGTATAGCACTTATCAGATCCTATGAAAGGTGTGAAGATCACAGTTGGTGTTACAAAATATTATAGCATAATTCGGTTTGAAAAAGCGATACTAACAAGCGCATACATTCGAAATTTCTAAAGTTTTAACGCAGGTATAATTGGAGTATGCACGCCATACGCTTTATATCGCCATGGTGTTCATATGGTGTTAACCACAATCAAAGCGGGACTGGGGTAAACAACTCCCATTATATGTATATTCTTGTGAACTAAGAACACTTGACTTGTCAGTGACTCGGATTTGAGACAGAACCGTACAAATGTATTGCTGACATCATTGATAACCGTTGACCATTTTATTTCTTGCGAAAATATAACGTACATATTCGCATTTTAAGTCTCCTAAGATTTGACGCTAATTGGTTAAGTTTACTGACACGGATCTTCGTGGTGGGAGATGACTGATTCGAATGATTTAAGTAATAAATAAATAATAGATAAATGAATAACTATTTTGTGACATATGATTAACAAGACCGTGTGCCGGTGGACTAAAGTTGTAGTGGGTTCAATACCTGTCCCAGATGGCAGGTAAAACCTGGTTATCCACTGATAATAATTCAGTCATAAAAGTGAAAGGTTAAGGTCTGAAGTGAATGAAAATAATTGTAGTTGTCAATCTTAAGTTCAGTTCATTAAACCCATAAGACGAAATTCAAGGCAATGGATTCTGATCCGAAAATGTCAATAAGTTTGCATCGTTCGATCTACTAAGATCGTATGCGAAACATTTTCTGTGATTGGTAGATTTTTTCCAGCGATGCTGGAATGAATTTCCGTGAATAAGCGTCAGCGGTACGGTAGGAGCTTTATTTCGCAATTGCGACAATTGTCTCATTAGTAGTTGCTATATTTGTCTTCGAATTTATGAATTTATATTTTCGAATTATTTCGAATCTATGAAAGTTCAGTGTCAAAGAATATGGTCAAAGACCAGTGATTGACCAGAGTGTCGAAGAACATTGATTGACTATACAGTGTGAACGGACATAGTATATGTATATATTCCCTTATATGTGTTGTAATTAACTGACTACATGCAGTATCAAAGAACATTGATTGTCGACCAAAGCTCAATAAAGCAGTAAATACCACAAAATAAATTGGGTACCGCCGTGATATAAGTCATAATCCACTCCTTAATGTGGTTACCTCCGTAATATCAGTCAGAATTCACTCCTCAATTTGGTTACCTCCATGATATCAGTCATGGTCCACTCCTCAATTTGGTTACCTCCGTGATATCAGTCATAATCCACTCCTTACTTTGATTACCTCCGTGATATCAGTCATAATCCACTCCCTAATTTGGTTACCTTCGTGATATCAGTAATGGTCCAGTCCTCAATTTGATTACCTCCGTGATATCAGCCATAATACACTCTTCAATTTGGTTAACCCATGATATCAATCATGGTCCACTCCTCAATTTCGTTACGTCTATGATACCAGTTGTAGCCCACTCCTTAAAGTGGTCGTAAACCCTCAAGTAAAATTCCATCAAATGAAAGACCATTGCGAACAGTGTCGGAAATATTTATTGTAATTCTTTACGATTTTATTACACAGTGAAAACTGCAAATAAAGCATGGTATTCTATGGTGGTCTGTTGCAATCATATCTAGGTCCAGTGACGTCACACTGCCTTAATACATATATTTCAAACTGTGTATGCACTTTCCAATGCTTGATTTAAGCTTAAGGTGTGTATACTTTGAGTTTCATCTCCCAGATTTTGGTGAAACATGCACATTGGAACAGTGAGTCTGTGTTTATTTGCAGTTTACTCTGTGTAATAAAATCGTAAAAAATTACAATGAATATTTTCCCACACTGTTTGCAATGGTCTTTCATTTGATCAAACTTTACCTGAGGGTTTACGATCACATTAAGGATAGCTGTCCCCTTAGAGGGTCAAAATTTGTCATTTTTTTCATTTCTTCATTCAAATATTCACTATTTCCTCTAACATTTGGTGAAAAAATGAAATCAAAATTATAAATAGAAGTGCTTCAATATTAGGATTAAAAATTTAGTTTCCGAGGCACTGGAACAATTAAACAGATTGCCTTAGCTTGGGCTTGGCTACTATTATTTTTGTCTGTTAAATTTCCCTTTCCAAAACTCATTTCCGCAGTATTATGATAAGCTAATTATCTATTAGTCCTACTTATTTACATTAATCTACCCCCTTCTGATCAAAACCATGCAAACATCCGTATTTTTGTTTCTAATTATAACAGTGACACTTCACTCAGACACCCGCCGTGAAGTGTATAGACAGATGTGTACGATTCTCAGCTGATCAAGTTTTAGCAAGTTTTTTAAGTTTAAATTGGACATTAAACCGCCTTGATGAAAAAAAACTTAGCGTAATAGTTATCCAGAATAAACAGGAATTAGAGTAGGTCCCATTAGACAGATTAAAAATGTATTTGACAATAGAATTCAAGCAAAAAAAATTGATTAATTCATCAGATGTATAGCTGGACACATTTTGCCCGATTTCTAGCCTTTCATTTTTGTACAAAATCCGAGATTTAAACGTTTATTTCTCGAAAAGTATCCATGCTATGCTTTTGAAATTTGGCATGCTTGTTACTTATAAGTGGATCTAGTAAACTTTATCTCACTTTTTGTAAGTTCGGATTAGTTTTTTAATTAATCAACTTTTAAGACGAACTACCGTAAAATAGTACGGTTTTTTCAATTTATTTTAGTAAAATAGCTGTAAAAACAAAACCAAGCAGAAATTTGGAATATTTTCTACACAGTAGCAGCGTCGGTTATACAAATTACATAGTTGGAATCCCTACGATGTACGCTTTCATAAAATATATAGTTTATTATGGTTATCTTGTATAATTATTGATACAGACGACAAATTGTCACGGGGGTGCAAAAACTGCCTCTAAGGCGCCATCTATCCTTAATTTGTTTCCGCTGTTATCCCCTTCGCCTTCCCGAAAAAGAATGACAAAAAACGATAAAATGTAATCGATTTTACCTGTCTCTACGAGAAAAGCCTCCAAATTCTCCACACTTGTCTGTTTCCATGTTCCAACAAACCGATCCATGTTAATTGCGTGATTGCTCAGTTTAGTTCTGTGCAGTGGTGAGATAGGTATTGTGAGTGATATACTCATACTTCACCTGTAGTTTTATAGTCTGGTCATGGTGACATATTATGTTCATGCACCTGTTCCAGGATGTCAAAATACAGGTGATGCAGGTATCAAAACAAATGCTGAATATATGCATGTAATATAATTCAGCATATTCATTATGTAGTTGGTTGATGATTAGCTCACACCTGTCGTAGTTTACATAGTAACCGATGTAATACAAGTATCTCGACTGTATGACGGTTCAACATCCTCCGCCGCCTCAGTTGTATATATTTTGTATATATTTCACGATAGTTGCAGTGAAAATCCACTTATTTTGTGAGCTAGTGAATAAATAAAATAGGTCTGCAATTATAATACTTCCATGACACTGTTTACAGTGGTACGAGCCGACCTTAACTGAACAACCGTCCTCCATCAATACTTCCGGTGGTAATACACTAAATACCTTTTGACAGGACAATATTACTTACAAACTAAACTACTAGTATATGAAACATTGTAACTCTGTGCGTATGTATATCTATTCTTGTATAGAGTCATCGGCCCAATTCACAGGCCCGCAAAACAAGAGTTTTGGCGGATGTGGGCGATGGTATTAAGGAGAAGTGTCGGAATATGGGGTCTCTATATATAACCTCATGCTTTATATAAAACGATGTGGATGTATATAAAGCATGGGGTTATATATAGAGACCCCATATTTCGACACTTCTCCCTAATACCATCGCCCACACCCCCCAAAACTCGTGTTTTGCGGGCCTGTGGCCCAATTAAACCTTGCTGCTCCAAAACAACCCATGATGCAATGCATAACATTGACAGCCTTTTTCAAATGTTTACCTCAGAAAAGGCAGTGACCAATGACATGCATGGAAGTTTGTCTTGGGGCAGCAAGATTTACTTGGGCCGAGTCATCAGCTGGTGTAAAAGAAGATTGTCCTTCCAGAATGTTAATCAGATTGCTGTCTGCCAATCTATAGTTACCTTTGATTCACAACAAGCGCTTATTCGGAATTAATATCCTCCCTATTAAAAGCAATTTTAGGGAAGACTAAACTTCATCGTACTGAGATTCCTGTCACATCTGTGGGTAACAGTATTGTAGTTTGTGTGGTAAGAATTGGGGACTATCTTTCTCCAGAGTTTGTACTGATTTTGTCTGCATTGAAGGACAAATACTTAATACAGATTATAGTCAGCCGACATCCATAATCAATGTACGTGTCCGTAATCAACACATTATATACACGAAACTATTACAACGTAGCACCAAACTCCAAGCAGACACGGAAAGTAAAATGGATAAACACCGCTAATGAAGGACAAACAGACTCTAGTGGTCTACAAGGTTAAACACACGCCAATTATGATCTACAACAATAAACACATGCACGCTAATGGTCTACAAGAATAAACACACGCTAACGGCCTACGAGGATAAACACACGCTAATGGCCTACAAAAATAAACACACGCCAACTATGGTCTACAAGGAAAAACACACGCTAACGGTCTACAAAGATAAACAAACGCTAATGGTCTGGACGGTTAATCACGCTAATGGTTTACAAGGAAAGGCACACGCTAATGGTCTATACGGATAAACACACGCTAATGGACTACAAGGATAATACACGCTGATGGTCTACAAGTATAAACACACTTAGGGTCTTCAAGGATAAACACAAGGTAATGGTCTACAAGGATAAACACATGCTAATGGTCTAAAAGGAGAAGCACACGCTAATGTTCTATACGGATAAACACACGCTAATGGTCTACAACGATAATACACGCTGATGGTCTACAAGTATAAACACACTTAGGGTCTTCAAGGATAAACACAAGGTAATGGTCTACAAGGATAAACACATGCTAATGGTCTAAAAGGAGAAGCACACGCTAATGTTCTATACGGATAATCCCACGCTAATAGTCCACAAGGATAAACACGCCCCGATTATGGTTTACAAGGATAAACACATGCACGTTAATGGTCTACAAGGATAAACACACACTAACGATCTACAAAGATAAACATACGCTAATGGTCTAGAAGCAGAACACACACGATAATGTTCTGCACGGATAAACACATGCTAATGGTCTACAAGGACGAGCACATGCTATTGGTCTACAAGGATGAACACATGCTACTGGTCTACAGGATAAACATACGATAATGGTCCACAAGGATAAACACACACTAATGGTCTACAAGGATGAACACATGCTATTGGTCTACAAGGATAAACACACGCTATTGATTTACAAGGATGAACATACGCTGATGGTCTACAAGGTCAAACATACGCCAATATGGTGTACAACAATAAGCACATGTACGCTCTTTGGTCTACAAGGATAAACTCACTCACTCACTCACTCGCTCTTTAAACAGCATGTAAATCTTCTTATCGCAGGGTGTTTATAGCGCCTGTTACGTGTAGATATAAGCTACGAAACATCGCGCCTGTGTGGGATATTATTCGTAAATTTGAGATACCTTGCACGGAGGCATTCCGGAACCAATTTCTGTAACATAGCTTTGTGAGGTGGACTGAAATCGGCAATGTTTGTCACATCCTTACGTCACATCTCAGATTCAGTTATCATCCGTCATCCGTAAAGCAATTCCGTATTCATGATTCATGTAGAATCAACAATACCCGTAAGACATCATGATGATCCTGTCGTTAATGTGTTTCATTGACCATTATTCTATATTCAAATGAACATGGAATAATATGATCTCAATGCCAGTAGAGCTTGGTGAATGAATGTGCTTTGAAAATATCATGTTTTAACACTTTCTGAATATATTGTGATTAATTGATGAATTTAACATGAGACGTATTTTTATGATTCCAAAGAATAACAAGATCTGCATATTCGATTCAATATTTCGGTATTTTTTTAAACTGTCTTCGTGAAAGTATTCAATCAACCCACGTAGTGTTTATCATTCTTAAGATTCATAATCTTACTTTATTCTGAATATAGTTGTATTGATAAGAGCACAGACAGTTTATGTTTGGTTGGAGATTAGCCTAATAGTATCCTAAACTAAGGGTATTTGGATTATGGACGCGAAAATTCTTTATGGATAATGGCTAGACATGTATCGTAACAGAAACGTATCATCTGTGTTAAGTGCAAATATGACGTTAAATTTGGACTATGGCTGGCTATCAGTCATTCGTGGCACATTTTCTTGTGTGCAGGGAGTCGATTGATTTTCTCATCATCCATATCCTTGGAAAGTCAGGTAACACCATATGCCTATGGGATATAGGTATTTCAAATGTTGTTCTCCCTTGAATATGCTTCGTTTTCAAAGTCTCTTCCGTTCAGTTGATCGCACGCTATATTGACGATCATTCTCCATTCTTTATAAACGACGGCAGGCCACTGTATGCCGGATCATGTGTACATGTCTGTATCTGTCGTGACATTATAAAA
Source organism: Hanleya hanleyi (assembly GCA_036873755.1). NCBI lineage: Eukaryota > Metazoa > Mollusca > Polyplacophora > Lepidopleurida > Hanleyidae > Hanleya > Hanleya hanleyi. The sequence continues at coordinate 7,880 of JAVTVY010034513.1, forward strand.
TAGTATGTAAATTTTTGGTGGATGAGAAAGAAGTTTCTTGGTTTCATGAAATAGTCCTTTGTGTTCGTTTGTTGGTTTTTAAACCGTTTGAGTAGTGGCAACTCGCCGACTTCAATTACATATTTCTAGATATCTAGGAAAAAGCTTTTGCAGTGCATTTTTAGAAAGGTATTTGGTGCATGTATCATTGTTGGTTAAACCATCAAGGAGTTTGAAATTACTTCCTTTGCTTGAATTTAAAATATATCATATTGAGAGATATATAAATATACGTCTACTTTATACCAGCAATCGTAGTTTGCGTTAAAATAAATTGTATGCACCAGGCTCAAACACAAAGTGTAGAGACCCTCGGGCAAACATACTCCATCAACAACAGTCATACACCACAGCTATATAAACATACACAGCTGTATCATCGAACGACGTCAAAGATCAACATATACTTGAATTTATGCATTTTGAATTTGTATTCCGTTTAAATTTGTATTTCATCTACATAACATGGCAGCGTGACGACGACTCGCACTGAACTCTTGGAAATCCCCCCGCCCCAAGTTGAAATTATGCCTATATTAAAGCCCGGCGCACACGAGAGCTATCAGCTGAGCTAACGGCCTCAATTGCCTGCCAGCTCAGGGGCTAGATTTCGTGCGGTTTCAACGCACACGGTGAGCAAAAGTTTCACGAAATTGATTTCAGTTCCCGCATAACGTCTTCTTCAAAACCATTTTGAAGAGTCGTGCGTATGAATCGCGTGAAAATAACATGCGATTCACTGGCCGGTCCGAGAAAACTGCTGAGCTGTTGGCTTGCGTTCGCGGCACACGCTGAGGATTTGGCCTCGAGAGGCGAAATTATCAAACAAGTTTGATATTTTTCCCCCGGCCTCGCGAGGCCAAGAACTCACCAAAAACTGCCCGCACACGAGAGCTAACCCCTGAGCTGACAGGCAATTGAGGCCGTCAGCTCAGCTGATAGCTCTCGTGTGCGCCGGGCTTTAGATGAGCACAGCTCAAGTCAGAATCACCAGTAATTTTCATCAAAAGTAGGTCAGCTCAGAACATGCTGGTAACAGTCCCCTAATTCACCTTCATGCCGGTTCTAATGTCAACGGTTCTCCTTATTTTGCCAACGAAAGGATTCGGATGGACTACCGGACAATTTGCAGATGGTAGCCTACTTCGTAGGAAAATGACATGTGTTTATTGTCTCGTCAAACTGTACTAAATAATTATTGCAGTACTATGGCAACGCTACGGTAGCAATAATTTTACAACGAAAATGAATAGCTCGGAATAATAGTAATCATTTTAAATTGATTTGAGCAACATTATGGACGAATAAGGATATACTTGGAAAATTGCACCAAGAGCAGCAGTTGAGAAGTGCCCATACGTCGGTGCTTTTGATGAAGGATTAACCCTTAGCATGCCTGATGGTGCATGGGGGTGGGTGGGAATTAGTCACAGCTGATAGTTTGGTTAAGATATTTTATAAGTTTTTGATAGCAAGCGTCAGATCCGACATTCAATATTCAGGCGTCTTTCGTGAAAGAATTTTTGCGTCAATAATCGAAAGATCTATTCCGTATGACAGTTAGCACCAATTACAAATGTATATGAAATAAATATAATAGCGTTTATCCTTTAACGATAAACCGATTTATTGTGTATTGCGCGCGCTCAGTTGTAGGTGTGATATTCGTTGTTAAAAAAATAACTCCCTTTACGTGTTAGACTTCCGTACTTGTCATGTTGTTGTTGTTACATGATTGAATTGCATGTGCAAATTGTACCCATCGGGGATCCTTGAATTCAACGGCCTCTCGTGCAGGGGTTTTGTGGAACTCACACACGATTTATATTGTCTTCGCATTTTCCTCCCGCCCACCTGCAATACAGAGACTGACTTGGCTTTAAAGTTAAGCTGAGAGAATTAATCGTCTAGTGCAGGTGGAAATGCATGCATAGGATGATGTCACCTGTCCTGGGTATCCTATAGTGCACGTAACCTACGTCGCTGACGTTATTTCCTTATTCCTTATTCCCGTTTCGATATTCTAAATCGCGCTATGTGAAAGTAGTAACCTTCATGAAAATGGACATATTTCGACAACCATTACGTCTTTCATAACACGAATGGAACCATGTTTTCCCCAATAAATTTTCTTCGTTGTGAATATAAACTTGAGAAGAATACTTCAAAATGTGTGCTATTAAGAACAGATCGTAGTAAAATCTGTGTACATTCCACAATATTTTGCTAGCCACTTTTAGCGTGATCTAGATATCTTCCTAATAAATCTCTCTTACTGACCCATTTTTGGGCGTGTAAAGCGGGGCTGCCATACCCTCCGAGACAGCGCTAAATGGGTATTATCTGCATATATTCAATTTACACCGACTGTATTTGTTGCTCCCAATCACCCAGAAATCCAATTTGTGCCACTTTAAGAGTAGTGTAGATATCTTCCTAATAAGTCTGTCTATATTTCTGACCCATTTTTGGGCGTTTAAAGAGGGGCTGTCATACCCTCCGAGACAGAGCTAAATGGGTATTAGCTGCATATGGTCAATTTACACCGACTGTATTTGTTGTTCCCAATCACCCAGAAATCGAATTTGTGCCACTTTAAGAGTGGTCTAGGTATCTTGGTAATAAGTTTATCTATCTTTCTGTTCCATTTTTGGGCGTTTAAAGAGGAGCTGTCATACCCTCCGAGACAGCGCTAAATGCGCATTATCTGCATATGATCAATTTACACCCACTGTATTTGTTGCTCCCAGTCACCCAGAAATCGAATTTGTGCCACTTTAGGAGTGGTCTAGATATCTTCCGAATAAATTTATCTATCTTTCTGACCCATTTTTGGGCGTTTAAATAGGGGTTGTCATACCCTACGTGACAGCGCTAAATGGGTATTATCTGCATATGGTCAATTTACATCGACTGTATTTGTTGCTCCCAATCACCCAGATATCGACTTTGTTCCACTTCAGGAGTGGTCTAAATATCGTCCTAATAAAATTCTCTATCTGCCTGATCCATTTTTGGGCGTTTAAAAAGGGGCTGTCATACCCTCCGAGACAGCGCTAAATTGGTATTATCTGCATATATTCAATTTACACCGACTGTATTTCTTGCTCCCAATCACCCAGAAATCGAATTTGTGCCACTTTAGGAGTGGTCTAGATATCTTCCTAATAAAATTATCTATCTTCTGACCCATTTTTGGGCTTTTAGAGAGGGGCTGTCATACCCTGCGAGACAGCGCTAAATGGGCATTATCTGCATATGGTCAATTTACACCGACTGTATTTGTTGCTCCCAATCGCCCAGAAATCCAATTTGTGGCACTTTATGAGTGGTCTAGATATCTTCCTAATAAAATTATCTGGGTGATTGGGAGCAGCAAATACAATCGGTGTAAATTGACCATATGCAGATAATACCCATTTAGCGCTGTCACGTAGGGAATGACAGCCCCTATTTAAACGCCCAAAAATGGGTCAGAAAGATAGATAAATTTATTAGGAAGATATCTAGACCACTCCTAAAGTGGCACAAATTTGATTTCTGGGTGATTTGGAGCAACAAAGACAGTCGGTGCCAATTGCCCATATGCAGATAATACCCATTTAGCGCTGTCTCGGAGGGTATGACAGCCCCTATTTAAACGCCCAAAAGTGGGTCAGAAAGATAGATAAATTTATTAGCAAGATATCTAGACCCCTCTTAAAGTGGCACAAATTCGATTTCTGGGTGATTGGGTAAAACAAATACAGTCCGTGCAAATTGACCATATGCAGATAATACCTATTTAGCGCTGTCTCGGAGGGTATGACATCCCCTATTTAAACGCCCAACAATGGGTAAGAAAGATAGATAAATTTATTAGGAAGATACCTAGACCACTCTTAATGTGGCACAAATACGATTTCTGGATGACTGGGAGCAACAAATACAGTCGGTGTAAATTGACTATATGCAGATAATACCCATTTAGCGCTGTCTCGGAGTGTATGACAGCCCCTATTTAAACGCCCAAAAACGGATCAGAAAGATAGATACATTTACTAGTAAAATATCTAGACCACTCTTAAAGTGGCACAAATTCGATTTCTGGGTGATTGGGAGCAACAAATACAGCCGGTGTAAATTGACCACATGCAGATAATACCCATTTAGCGCTGTCTCGGAGGGTATGACAGTCCCTATTTAAACGCCCATAAATGGGACAGAAAGATAGATAATTTTATTACGAAGATATCTAGACCACTCCTAAAGTGGCACAAATTCGATTTCTGGGTGATTGGGAGCAACAAATACAGTCGGTGTAAATTGACCATATGCAGCTAATACCCATTTAGCTCTGTCTCGGAGGGTATGACAGCCCCTCTATAAACGCCAAAAAATGGGTCAGAAAGATAGATAAACTTATTAGGAAGATATCTAGACCACTCTTAAAGTGGCACAAATTGGATTTCTGGGTGATTGGGAGCAACAAATACAGTCGATGTAAATTGAATATATGCAGATAATTCCCATTTAGCGCTGTCTCGGAGGGTATGACAGACCCCATTTAAACGCCCAAAAATGGGTAAGAAAGATAGATAAATTTATTAAGAGGATATCTAGACGCTACTAAAGTGACACAAATTCGATTTCTGGGTGATTAGGAGCAACACAGACAGACGGTGCCAATTGACCATATGCAGATAATACCCATTTAGCGCTGTCTCGGAGGGTATGGCAGCCCCTATTTAAACGCCCCAAAATGGATCAAAAAGATAGATAATTTTATTAGGAAGATATCTAGACCACTCTTAAAGTGGCACAAATTCTATATCTGGGTGATTGGGAGCAACAAATGCAGTCGGTGTAAATTGAATATATGCAGATAATACCCATTTAGCGCTGTCTCGGAGGGTATTACAGCCCCTATTTAAACGCCCAAAAGTGGCTCAGAAAGATAGATACATTTATCAGCAAGATATCTGCACCCCTCTTAAAGTGGCACAAATTCGATTTCTGGGTGATTGGGTAAAACAAATACAGACCGTGCAAATTGACCATATGCAGATAATACCTATTTAGCGCTGTCTCGGAGTGTATGACAGCCCCTATTTAAACGCCTAAAAACGGGTCAGAAAGATAGATAGATTTATTAGGAAAATGTCTAGACCACTCTTAAAATGGCACAAATTCGATTTCTGGGTGATTGGGAGCAACAAATACAGTCGGTGTGAATTGACCATATGCAGATAATACCCATTTAGCGCTGTCACGTAGGGTATGACAGCCCCAATTTAAACGCCAAAAAATGGGTCAGAAAGATAGATAAATTTATTTGGAAGATATCTAGACCACTCCTAAAGTGGCACAAATTCGATTTCTGTGTGATTGGGAGCAACAAATACAGTCGGTGTAAATTGAATATATGCAGATAATACCCATTTAGCGCTGTCTCGGAGGGTATGACATCCCCTATTTAAACGCCCAAAAATTGGTCAGAAAGATAGATAAATTTATTAGCAAGATATCTAGACCACTCCTAAAGTGGCACAAATTCGATTTCTGGGTGATTGGGAGCAACAAATACAGTCGGTGTAAATTGACCATATGCCGATAATACGCATTTAGCGCTGTTTCGGTGGGTATGACAGCCCCTACTTAAACGCCCAACAATGGGTCAGAAAGATAGATAAATTTATTAGGAAGATATCTAGACTACTCTTAATGTGGCACAAATTCGATTTCTGGGTGATTGGGAGCAACAAATACAGTCGGTGTAAATTGAATATATGCAGATAATACCCATTTAGCGCTGTCTCGGAGGGTATGACATCCCCTATTTAAACGCCCAAAAATGGGTCAGAAAGATAGATAAATTTATTAGGAAGATATCTAGACCACTCTTAATGTGGCACAAATTCGATTTCTGGGTGGTTGGGAGCAACAAATACAGTCGGTGTGAATTGAATATATGCAGTTAATACCCATTTAGCG
>JAVTVY010034514.1:0-14223 GCA_036873755.1 Hanleya hanleyi
AAAACCAGCATGCATAACATTGGTAAAAAGACACGAACAGAGAGAATTGATGTCACAAATATTTGGGTTTTTATTAGATAACAGGCCAGGTACTTGACTACATGAATAATAGAACCATTTCCAAAACCTTCAGTGACATACTGTACATGTTAATAATTGTAATATTGTGAAACGTTCATTTCTACATGTACAGTACTGAAACAGTAATTTGAATCAAAATATGTATTTTGTATTATTGTAAATTGTATATACAAATTGTCGAACAGGTGACATCGCAATCACAGTCAGAGGTAGCAGAATTGCGGAAAGAAGTAGCTGATCCAGGAAACAAAAAAGGCCCTCAGGGCAACGAATGAATCCTTAGTGGCTACAGTTTCTTCCCTTGCCGGTTAGTTGAATTTGGAGGAATTAATCGAAAGTCTTACCAAGTAATTCTCCTTAAGTAAAATTTGTATCGTAGTTAGCCCCATGGGGCTGCTGGGTGTCGTTAAAAGGAATAGGGCCTCAGTCCCAGTATGCTTGTCGTAAGACCCGACTAAATTGGGGAATAGCAAGCTCTCTATAGTAACAAATTTCATAAATAGTAAGCTCGTTATATTTAGCAAAGTTAAGAAATTATCAATATTGTGAAAGGGGTTGTCGTCGCCGTGTTGCTGAAATATAACTGGTGCGACGTTGATTTGAACTCACTCGTATCGTAGTTAGTAAACAGGCGGGCTCTATAAATTATGTGAACCATAGCATATTTACGTGAACCATAGCATATTTACCTCATTATGCCTTGGTTTGAACTCTTAATTGATTTTAAGTTTGGAATGTACCCATATGGCATATAAATTATAAAACCATGAATATTTCTCTTTTCAGGTCTTCCATCCTTGGTGGAAAAGTTATCCGATTTACTTCAGCCCCAAAAACGAACCAGTCTGCCAACCCAGCATCTCGCTACTGTAAGCCCCAGTGAGTCAACGATCCACCACCAAGACGACCACTGTGTCACAGTGAGACCATCCTCCCCGACAACATCTGACACCAGCCCAGTCGTTGTCGATGTTTCTAGAGATGGAATGGAATGGGTGACCACGGAAGACACATCGGGGGCAGGTGAAGAATCTTTGGTAAGCTGTTTTCACATTTTGGGAATGTAAGCTTCATAACATTGATAAGCATGAATATTGTCTGCTATTTGTTACTTAAACATTGAATGAGATGCGATAATGTTTTCTTACGCATACAACATAAAATCTGCAACTTATTTTCCTAAAAAGTCTCATTCATGGGACTAACGTAATGTCGTATTACATCATATCTTGTCTTTTCAGTTTTTTTTTTGTATTTTCACTTCTCTTTTCACACAACACTGATAAGCATGACCATTCTCGGCTATTTGTTACTTGCAAATTGAATCACATATGATATTGTTTTCCTGTGCATATCAAATACATACAGATTATTTTCATAGAATTGAATTGAAATAAAAGGCATTGATGGGACTAATCCATTGCATCAAATTTTGCCATTTCAGTTTTCCATATCTTCTGGAATTTTAAGACTCGAGGAAGATGATGAACACCCTCCTTCAAGCTCTGTATCGTGACGAGTTTCTATCCATGCATTCTGTTGGCGGGGGGAAGCGAACCGGGGGCCTACAAGCAAAGCCAGGCATGGATCCCAGTCATGTCCGGGAGATTGCAAGTAAGTATAACAGACACTTTTTTGTGAAAATTAATTGGTGGCAATAAAAAAAATCAACCTGAATAAAGCCTATATGCACATCAGCTTCTCTCAGTTGATGTCAGTTCCTTGTAGGGGCCATTTCCATAGACTGGTAATATGCATAGGGTCCATTATATCTACACTTGAACTCATGGCAACCTGGAAAAACACCATCGCACCCCGTCGCACAATTTTTCCTCAGAATCATTATGCGTTTATTACTCTGCTCCCATCTTTGTAGACCTGGTTATGTCCCCATCAATTATATTGAACCATCTCTATTGTTGACTATTCAGTCAATGTTACCACTTTAATAATAAGCTGTGTTATTTTACTTGACAAATATCATAGACTTGAGTTACCTCCCTTTGAAAGATGTAGACCTGGTTGATGTGGCCATCTTAAAATGATAAGGAACATTCTCTTGTGTTGATTATTCAGTCAGTGGTACCACTTTATTTATACGCTGTATTATGTTACTTGACACGAATCATAGAATTGAGTTACCTCCCTTTAAAAGATGTAATTCTATGTTGGTCAGTTTACAGCTTGGGGTATAATATCTGCAGTTTATCTATAGTATATATTTCTTTCTTTTTCAGATTCAGTGCAGCAATAATTCCACCAGAAGACATTGTCGGAGATAAAGTTCTTCATGCGAGAGAAACTTAACAACGCTGCAAAGAATTTGAAATGAAGACAGCTGAAGAAATGAGGGGATAACATTGATTGTTACTTTAGTATAGGAAACAGACACACAAGGAAAGACCGACTGTATGTTTACTGTATAAATATTTTGTCTTGCTTCATTAAATCAGTTGAAACTTCACCCAACCATTTTTTCTTTTATTCGTTCCTGGGAAATAAGTCTGCACTTTCTTATCCGATGAGTTGCATTTGCAGTGAATTCGAGAGTTGCTGTTGCAGAATCACAGTTTCATTGCTTGTGGAACCCCACTTTATCTCCACACAGCCATCATTTTCTTAAAAGTTTACCATTAACAATACTCATTCTGATACAGTTCTTTTAGAGACCATTATATTCGATTTTGAACAATTGTCTGTAGAAAATTGCATGGCGAAAAAATATGATAATTTGTTAATTTATGGGGAGTGTGTTTTAGATACCATGGTAATTTGTTGACTAATTGTAAGGTAAAATATCACAATGAATCCCAAGATTGGATGATTACCACGGTTAAAAAGCCATGATAAAAGTATGATAAAAAAATTGTATGCTAATTGCATGAGGCAGAATATGATAATTTGGTAATTTATGGTGAATGGTTTGTAGATACCATGGTAATTTGTAGGTTAATAGTAAGGTAAATACCACGGTGAATCCCAGGATTGGATGAATAACACGGTTAAAAACTATGGTAAAAGTATGGTAAAAAAACACACGGTTTTTTGGGACAGGTAATTACCATGGTAATTACCACGGTTTTGTATGGTAATTTGTATGGTAATTACCACGGTAATTTGTATGGTAATTACCACGGTTTTGTATGGTAATTACCACGGTAATTTGTATGGTAATTACCACGGTTTTGTATGGTAATTACCACGGTAATTTGTATGGTAATTACCACGGTTTTGTATGGTAATTACCACAGTAATTTGTATGGTAATTACCACGGTTTTGTATGGTAATTACCACGGTAATTTGTATGGTAATTACCTGTCCCAAAAAACCGTGGTTTTTTTACCATACTTTTTACCGTGGTTTTTTTTTATAAGGGCCGTGTTAATGTGTGGCCCTTGTTCGTCCTGTAAATTTCACAATACCTCATTCAAACTTGTTATATCTAGGGTTTGATTGCATCTATCGTTTAATGAAACATAGACAGGAAATCACACAGTTGACAAACGTCAGTTTTCCCACCAGGGGACACAAACAAATTTTGCGATGTGAAGCGCCGACAACAATCATCTCTGCATGTGCTCTGTTTTGTTCAAATATAGTTATCATAAAGACTTACTCTTTCCGGTTTTGATAAATATTTTATTGTGAATGAAAATATTTCTTACGAATACCCACGAACTTACCAAAATTCCAGCAATCAAAAATTCTTTGGAATTACACCGCGCATTTTTACACTAAGAATCAAAACATCGCTATTGCCATTCCATTACTCTATATGCTAAACAAATTTGAGAAACATTTAAATGGCATTAGGTAAAGTTTCGGAGATGAGAACATACCAGTAATTAATTAATATTCAGAACGATATCATACTTCGACTTTTACTTTTAGTAAACTGTTACAGTATCGGTACCGTAATAGATATTCTCATACTTGAAACAAACCAATCGAAACGTGTATTGCCGACTGACACTCGGTTCTCTTGTACAATCCACCGTTAATTCAACATTAATTTCGTGTCATAGGTCCGGGATATTTATTCAAGTCCTGGATGGTGTGTGTAAAATCATGCACAGTGAAGACCAAAAAGTCTGACAGTCCGCTAATCTGTCTAAAACTTCGTGATACAATCCTACACAAATTTGCCGTTGGTTCATTTTCAGGGTTCACAACAACAACGTCGACATACCGAACGACTCGAACATGGAATACTCTAATATGTGTATAGTTTTATATTTCCAGAATATTCATTCAATTCCATGTCAGTTAGGTTTCATAATATAGATCATAGCTAATACTGAACAAAAAAGGAAGGAATACGTTCAATGTTTTGGCCTACTTTTACGATGTTATTATGGACGCGAATTTACGGACGTCAGCTCAAAAATCTGCATGATCGTGCTGAACTTGTCACTCGATAAATATGCTCGACTTCCTCGAATAAAATTAGACGCCTTTATCAGGGTAGAGGAGATTTTCTGACATCATACACTGCATTTTATGGAAACTGATGAGATATCAAAGTTAATACACGGTAATAAATACGATCACTACGACCACGGCGAAGCGGTACGGCATTTTGGATTCTCTGTGAAAGTCAGCGCGACATTTAATTCGAACAGTCGTGTTTTTCTAGAATTCGCTCAACAAATAATTCGAAAGTAGCCAATTTTTGGAGTGCTGAGTTTCATCACTACATCGCGAATTAATAGGGAAATTACCGTACTCAAAGTTTGGTATCAATCCATACCTTGAAACTAGAGATATCGCATGGACAACAAATGTTAATGGATGAATGGACAGAACGCAACATCGCATTACAAGACCTCATCAGCGACAGGCATATGAAGATGTGGCTTTCAATGATTTGATTTCTCTGGGGTCACAGTGATCTTGACCTTTGACCCGCATTTGGTATGTAACACATCCTGTCCCTCTAATGTATCTACAGCCAGAAAAAAAAGTTATTTTTAATAATTTCCTGATTTTGGGGTCATAGTGACCTTGACGTTCGGTCTTGACCTACATTTTGGTACATGACACATCATGTCCCCCTAATGTATCTACTGACAAAGAAAAACTAATTTTCAAAGATTTCTTGATTCTGGAGTGACCTTGACTATTGACCTTGACCTAAATTTTGGTACATGACAAACCTCCCCGTAATTTCTCAATGGACACAAAAAATCATGATTTTTAACAATTTCACGATTTTGGGGTCACAGTAACCTTGACCTTTGACCTTGACCTACATTTTGGTATGTGACACATCGTGTCCCCCTAATATATCTGCTGACACAAAAAAATGCTATTTTTAATAATTTCCTGATTTTGGGGTCATAGTGATCTTTGACCTGGGGTAACACAGAGATGTTCCCAGGATAACATGAAGATATTCCTGGGATAATGTGGACAGGTTTCTAGAATAAAATGGGTATGTCTCTGGGGTAATGTGGAGATGTTTCTAGAATAAAATGAGTATGTCCCTGGGATAATGTGGAGATGTTCCTGGGATATTGTGGAAGACACTCCTGGAACAGACGTTCCTATATGTCCACATCTTGATTTTCTGCAGCAGCTCTTACCTGTATGTTAGGAGCGTTGAATAGGTCAGGCAGGAGGTCATCAAAGAGTATGTCAGGGTTGTCATGCTGCTCCTGTATGCTGCTGTTTAACCTGGCTGCTCCAGACCCCATAGGGAAGTGATACAGGTGATTCACCAGCATATTCATCAACTGTTCACAGGTAACAACATCAATACAGACATTTACAATTTATGAAAATCGTCAAGTCAATCAATGCGTGAACAATCCTTCAAAAGCAAGAAATTGGTTTACAGATCTATAAACACTAGAATCAATTGTTGTCGTTCAGTGAGCACATACAGTTTTGTGCTTTGTCAGCTCCTAATCCTATGCTGATCTGCCCTGATGTAGTTACATAAATCTCAAGTTGTCTCCCCTTATTCTAAATATTACATACCATTGGGGAAGTCCCACTTCGTATGAAGATAAAAAAAAGCAATTAACCCTTTGCTACTTGCCGATAGTCTCATTTGTCAGCCTTGTATGTTTGGATTAATGCATACAGGAGGATTTTGTTATGGACAGTCTTTTTTGAAGCAATATATTTGCATGTAGCTTGATTGAAGCCCTGCTAAAAATATATCTTTTCAGAAAGCCCATACTTTACTTAAGGAGAGACGAGGATTTTAAAAGAAAGTGTGATTTCATCCCACTATAGTTCCAACCCCCCTATGATCATGGAATTTTGCACAGAAGTAGATGTGAAGAAAAGATGATTTCATGCAAAGTTTCATGCTGCTTGAATAACCAGATCAATCTCTGTTTTTTAAATAAGCATTGCTGGGTAAAAATCGTTTGACCAAGTGAGAGATTTTTATTGAATAAAACTTGTTTATTTCAGCCTCCACATTGATGGGGCATACAATTATCTCATTTTCACACTCCACTGTGTTAAAAAACATCAATATTAATTATTTTAATGAACACTGTCATATTTTACAAAATGATCTTGATCAGACAGTATTATCCACACAAGCTACTGCAGGGGATAAGACTTTGAAAAGTAGATAATTGTGTAGATTAGAGTCCAAAGAAAATTCACTGAAAATTTCAAGATTAGTGAAATATTTATCGATATTAATTTTTACCCAGACAAACAACCACTGCGAAAACAGGTTTCGATAAAAAGCCATTCAAACATTTATGAATATATGTTATTAAATACAAATTAAATCAAAATAAAATACAAAAATTCTAGTTTAAAGTCGTTACTTGACAAAGACAACAAAGCCAAGTGAAAATTATAGGTTTAGAGAACCAAAAAATGTTAAAATCTCAAAACTGATTTTTTTATGAAAATTATGTGCCTAAGACCAGCCTCTCCCCTTAACCTGTCCTTCAAAAAAGAACATGAGATTGATCTAATCAAAACCCCTCAGCTTTTCCCAAGTGATTGAGACACATGATTGTGTAGTGTGAATTGTGTGATAGTACCATGTGGGATGATCAAGCTAATGGTAATTTACAATTTACAGCGCATCGATGTATCAACAGATCAGTGTATGGAATATAGAACTAACCATGCTAAGTATTACAGTTCTGCAGATATAGTTGGTTACATTCAAGCATATAGGGCAGAAATAGAAATTAATATTTCTGTAAAGGGGCATAATTCTGTAAATTGTAAGCCGAGGGGAGCCACTTTTGATAGGCATCTGACTTAGCACTAGATCAATAATTGTTCAAAATTTGGTGGTTTTGTCTCTAGCAGTTTTGCCTAAAATGCGGTTCGGTCAGACGTACATGGCGACAACAATACCCAGAGGTCAAAATGGCCGAGGGGTAAGAATACAAGTGGATAAATAAGTTTCCAAAATTTAGCACCTGTACTGGACACGGATCTTCAGATACATGTATAACTTGTACATTCAACTACAGATCACAAAATCAGCGATTATTACATCCGAAAGGGGCATAACACCATAAAATACGGGCAGGGATTCCGCCAGAAAAAAGAATCCGGGTCTGCAACATATGAGGGAGCTTAGCGACCGAAGCGGGAAGAGTCCGAGTTTTTTTTTATAATTGCCGTTTAAATTGATGGCCCGAGAGAGCATCTAGAGATAGATTTTATTATGAAGATTAACAGCAGGAACGTTTGTTTAAAGTCTATTTATGCTCTTTGCTACGTTTGTATTACCGCAATAATTTGAATTTGGAAGCAGATATCTTCCGGGACGGTCGCTAACCGAGCCGATACACGGATGTGGTGGAGAGCACATGAACAGATTTTGATAGTGAGAGATGAAAAACATCATGGTAAACAAAATTATGCCCTCAGATGATCTAATAATATACCCGAATGGTGACAGTTATTAACTTGACCTTCCAGAGCTTCTACTTTCAGTTCCGTGGCCTGCGCTGGAAGAGCACTATTCACAAGGAAACTGGCTGGATGGGGAAGCGGGAAATTTTCCACGTGCTTCAGAGAACCGTCACGACATTGTCCTAATTCCGGCAATTGTCTTTTCAAATCTGAATAAAATCTTCGCTGACAAGTCCAGTCTGTCAGCCTCTTGTGTCAAAGACAAACAGATGTGTCTATTTAGACTTTTAGCTACCATTTTACTTCTTAACAAGCGGACCAAAAGGGGGATTTTTTTTTTATTCAGTGGGGGGAATGGGACTGTTGATGGACCCAAAATGACCCTAGCGGAATCCCTGATGGGACGAGACAACTAATTTTTTTGTAGGTATCTAGACTACAACTGGATAAACAAGTTCAGGCATATATCACAAAAAAAGGGATAACTGCACCCGAAAAGGGGCATAACTGTGTAAAATAAGGGCAGAGGCGAGTAATTTTTGTTGGCTTCTAGAATACAACAATATAAATAAGTTTTCAAAATATAGTAGCTATATCGAACACAGTTCTGCAGATATAGTTGGTTACATTCGAGCATATAGGACAGAAATAGAAATTAATATATCTGAAAAGGGGCATATAACTCTGTAAAATATGGGCCGAGGGGAGCCAATTTCAATAGGCCTCTGATTTCGCACTAAATAAATAAGTGTTCAAAATTTGGTGGTTGTGTCTCAAGCGGTTTTGCCTAAAATGTGGTAATGGACGGACGGACGTACATGGCAATGACAATACCCTGAGGCCAAAATGGCCGAGGGGTAAAAACTGGATGCCTTTTACTGTATCTTTTGTGTGCAGATACATACTCCCTGTTTCAATCAAAATTGACTGCACATGCGCGCCATGTTTTTCTGAACAGTGCAGTCAGATGTTACAAATTCTGACAATGGGAGAATGCAACCTCAACATACTTTTATACTATTAAATGTGGGATTTTGAACCATGGAATGAACATAACAATGCAGATTTCAAAATTTCAAATCAATCTGTAAACAAGGTTAGCAGTGACTCAGTGTCAGGTGACACAGAAGTAGTGCCACTTTGTGACATTTACAAGACATATTTTTCATTTTATTAACTGTGCTTTATTGTTTTCTGGAACCACATTTCCATTACTCAACAGCCTGTGTAATTTATAGCTGTGATAGCACAGTAATACTAGAGTATTGAGAGGCCAGTCAGTTATTTATCAGCCGTACATACAGAAATCCTATAATTTAAAAGAAGGAATGCATTTCTATGTTCTTATATTAATGAGAAACTTACAATCCTAGCTGCCAGTTTGACCTCATTAGGTTCAGGTCTCTGAAGGGGTGGTGCCTCATGGGGTGGGTATGATATGTGTCCTGGTGTGGGGACCTCTATGGGGCCACTGGGGCTGTCTCGCATTCCAACATTGGGGGAAATTGATCCTGTGCTCTGTGGAGACTCCCTTAAATGGCTAAACTCCGAGTCTGCGACTACATCAACCAGGGAGAATACACTGCCTCTGGATAAGGACTCTGTGGTATGGCCTGCATCTGCAGCCTTCAGTACCTATAACAAGGACTCGCATCAGTACATGTACAAAACACTGAGCTAAAATCAAATTATACCAAACATTTACTGGACACCCAAAACAGGTGATTATTGTCTTCAAGCATGGGAAAAAATCCAACACAAACAAGACTGGTATTTATCAGAAGCAGCATCTCTGAACAGTAATAGAGTATAAAGAACGACATACTTACCCTGAACACTTTATAAAGACAAGACTTGTCGGTATCCGAGGTCTCCAATAATAGAGGCATAGGCATCTTCATAACCCACTCCACCATACAGAACATCATGGAGACCAGCAGCTATTAGATATAGGATCAGATGTAGTGAGTCATGCCTGTGTCCATCTGATACACATCCTACTTTGAACCTAACAACACTACCATCATACATGCTTAGTCTGTTCTTCAATTTATCATATGTAACTGGTGAACAGATAACTTATTAAATTTTTATGCTGATCTCTGACTTACACTCCATAGAGATTTCTCAGTTATTCCATTAATGAGACTTGGTTTGAATGGTATATAAACAGAGCTCTTACAGTAGACCTTACCTTTTAACCCAACATACTCATCTAACTACACATAGTTATGAAGTCATAGAAACAAAATCACCAAGTTTCACTTCGCATTTCTTCACCAAACTCTCCAGTGCCCTAGATTGCCACTCTGGAAAGTGACTTAGACTATTTATCATACGAGTATAATACAACATGAATTGCAGGCAAGCACCTAAAAGGTGCGTGGACCCCTCAGCCTGTTTTTTTTTAGTCAAGTAGGATCAGGGCTGCATCTAGAGCCAATTTAGTTTCGGAAAACATATGGGCACCCAAAACTCAAATGAAACAAAAAACGAAACTGTTGTTGTTGTTCAACTTGAAACGATTTCTGAAGGAAATACTCATAGAAAAATCCTCTGGGCGCCTTAATATCGATACGATTGCATAGCTGGGTATTGAATTTCATAATAATAAACCTCTATCTTGTGATTGATCAGACTCTTTACGCCGAAATTCACTTTAAAAAATTGGGCCCTCAATAGCGAATTACGAAAAGGAACTAGGAGTTTGAGATCGGAACCTGCAAAAAATCCCTAGATACAGTATATAACAGACTTCAGTTTCACGTGAGTGGTGTGCTGGGATTACAGCATGCAAGAAAGTGTAGCTCTATCAGTGGCAATTTATGCATTGCACAAGTGTGATAACAAGTAAACACACTGATTGACACAGGCCCACCCTTATCATTATTTGGGGGGGGGCATAAGCTCCAGGTATGCAAACTGGTTCAAAATTGCCCAGAGTCAGGCTAAAAATGGGCTCTCCTAATCACTCGTTTTAAATAATTTCCAAGGTACAGTAACATGTTTGGTGACAAAAATTGAAGCATTATGTTGTACCAGTTAAATGTGTGGACACAAATATGGTTCATGCAAAAGTTTTAGGATAAATCATATGATGTAGGATAGAATGATTTAACAGCAAAATTAAAGAAAAATGTTGTCCTTCATTCAATGAGAATATTGAATGGACCAGGCTTTCTTGTATCAGGGAACCTTCATAATTCACCATGAAACATGCAACCAAGGGTTCCCGATGGGCATAGATAACAGTGTAAAAGCTAAGCCATCAATAAATAATAATATAAAAAAAATAAAAATCATGAAATCATCATAGCCATCTGAAAATCTAATCATTTCCTATATGATTTACATGACAGTGTGCAATACCCAAGAGCAGCTCTAGTATCTTGAATACCCATAAGCAGAGATCTGTGAATATCCAAGATCCAAGAGCAGAGGTTATGAATATCCAAGATCATAGCATTTATGAATATCCAAGATCAGAGGTTTAAGAATATCCAAGAACAGAGGTTTATGAATATCCAAGAACAGGGGTTTATGAATATCCAAGAGCAGAGGTTTATGAATATCCAAGAACTGAGGTTTATGGTTCATGCAAAAGTTTTAGGATAAATCATATGATGTAGGATAGAATGATTTAACAGCAAAATTAAAGAAAAATGTTGTCCTTCATTCAATGAGAATATTGAATGGACCAGGCTTTCTTGTATCAGGGAACCTTCATAATTCACCATGAAACATGCAACCAAGGGTTCCCGATGGGCATAGATAACAGTGTAAAAGCTAAGCCATCAATAAATAATAATATAAAAAAAATAAAAATCATGAAATCATCATAGCCATCTGAAAATCTAATCATTTCATCAGTCAACATTCAGGAAGCTCTCACCAAAGTTTTGTCAGGCCCGACTTGATAGATCTGCAGATATTCAGCGGACAAGAGCATGTTGATGGGCATAGATAACAGTGCAAAAGCTGAGCCATCAATAAATAATAAAAAAAATCAAAAAAAATCATGAAATCATCATAGCCATCTGAAAATCTAATCATTTCATCAGTCAACATTCAGGAAGCTCTCACCAAAGTTTGGTCAGGCCTGACTTCATAGATCTGCAGATATTCAGCGGACAAGAACATGTTGACGGACGGACGGACGTACGTACATGGCAACGACAAGACCCCACAGCCCTATGGGCTGAGGGGTAACAATACATATCCTATAAATTCTTATCCATCCAATGACAACAGGTTGCAATATCATCAGACATGTCTGGTATGTGGGAATCTATTATACCTTTTTGTCATCTTTGTG
Organism: Hanleya hanleyi; assembly: GCA_036873755.1. Lineage (NCBI taxonomy): Eukaryota > Metazoa > Mollusca > Polyplacophora > Lepidopleurida > Hanleyidae > Hanleya > Hanleya hanleyi. The sequence continues at coordinate 12,249 of JAVTVY010034514.1, forward strand.
GCCTGCTATTTCCAAACTTGGTATTATAGCTGATATGTTAGAGGCTATCACCTGTAAGAGGAAAACATTCAAATCAGAATCTGTCAGTTGGAAAACAGTTCAAAATAGTGCTTGGTATCAAAATCAATGGCAGCCAATCAAAGAAGGCTTCAAGAATGTAACCAATACGGAGGGTAATCAAAGCAGAGAACAGTTCGAGGAAGAATTCTTCATGAAGACTGCACGTGTCCTGTTTGACGAGACTGTACAGTATGTTTGACTGGTTGATTATTGAATGCTCTGTAAAATTTATATATACCAATGGGACCGATTGAAAACCACCAATCCGGATGTATGTTGAAATATTGATCAACAAAATGCTTCTTGCTGATATGTTCGGAGTCACCCTCTCCCTGTGCTATGCGAAGTGATGTTTGAATTGACCAAGTCAGTTTCCAGACTGTCAGCTCATTTGTAAAATTCAACCATTGTCACATGAAATTATTTTTGAAAGTGAAAATGAAATAAAAAGAGCTGTCAATAGCTCTCCATTTAAAAGGGAGCACAAACTGAAATTGTGTATTTTCACTCACCTCAACAATTTTCTTTGGTAAATCTGGATGGTAGCTAAGTAAAGTATTTACATGATCACACAGTACAAAGAGCATGTCAGAGGCCACCTTCCCAACCAACCGATCAGTACACTACAATCCAGGAAATGGAAATATATAGCTAATAGGACTCGACCTAATAATAAGTAACAGTGATTGCAAATTCTTGAACACCCATAAAATATTGATGTCAGCTAGCTGCCCATTATCCCATCAGTTTTAGGGCAGTTTTCTCCACATGATGTGCTTGCCCTAAAATATAAACTTACCCATACTGACAACACATAGAATTCTGCTTTACAAACATTCATGGATATTTTCAAATTCACAACTCTGTGAATAAGAGGATACCAGGTCACAAGTAGGTGATGTAGTTAATTGGTTTTTCTCCTATATGATTTACATGACAGTGTGCAATACCCAAGAGCAGCTCTAGTATCTTGAATACCCATAAGCAGAGATCTGTGAATATCCAAGATCCAAGAGCAGAGGTTATGAATATCCAAGATCATAGGATTTATGAATATCCAAGATCAGAGGTTTAAGAATATCCAAGAACAGAGGTTTATGAATATCCAAGAACAGGGGTTTATGAATATCCTAGAGCAGAGGTTTATGAATATCCAAGAACTGAGGTTTATGAATATCTAAGAGCAAAGTTATATGAATATCCAAGAACAGAGGTTTATGAATATCCAAGAACAAAGGTTCATGAATATTCAAGAGCAAATGTTTGTGGAGCGTAGTCTGATGAGTCTTGTCTGTATTTCTTCATCTCAAGTGCTTAACTGACAAAAACGATTTTGAGCGATTCATTTCTACACAGGACGATATGTGGAAAACTGACACTATTAGAACAGCCATGTTGATGATCTGGAGCCAGACTTACCCTGAGAGCACCAAGAAGAACATTGATAGCCTCCTTCAGTTTGGGGTGTAGAGTTCCATGAGCAAGCTCTCCATACAGAAACACTCCTAAACTGCTGATTGATATGCACCTACAATAATCAATTCATACATATCATTATAGGACTGTGTGTTACATTTTCCACATTTGACGATTCGCCGTCACATGGTTGTCGCCAATTTCCAATATTGACTCCAAAGCAGGTCCATATATATGATATTGACTTGTATATTTTTTAGATATGTTGTGTGACGTAAGCATCATATTGGCAAATGAAAATTACTATTGCATTAGTTGAGAGGCATTACATTATGAATGACCGCACCTCGACAGTGGAAAGCAAAGATATTTGCAGTTAACCCTTACCAAAAATTCTTGTAAGATCTTACAAGAAAGTGTCCTGTAAGATCTTGTAGGACAGTCTTGTAAGATTTTGGCACTTTTCTTGTAAGACTGTCCTACAGGATCTTACAAGATC
>JAVTVY010034515.1:0-14172 GCA_036873755.1 Hanleya hanleyi
ACGAACCCACGCTAATTGCTCAGGGGATCGATCGTCGGGTGACATTAACTGGTCGACAATAGGCATTATTGTCTTCAAGGCTGCCCACAGAGAGGGAGTTAGGCTGATACTGCGCGTATCTTTGTACCGACCTATCCGTATACAGTGGGGTCGTAGGAAATAGACGTACATGGCATTATCCAGGTGAACGAGCTCTCCGTTCAATTCCCCGCTGATTACCCGTTTAAACTTATTCCATCCATCACGCTGTAGTGTGACCGGATTCCATAGCATTTCAGCGGGGGTCCAATAAATAGCTAGATCGTCTTGCGCCAGTTTTATTTTATCCGCATACACATATAAGCGCACACTGGGTGTAAGAGGCAAAATGGCTCGTAGTGGTAGCGACATGCTTGCTTGCTCTCTATGTCCAACTGATACACACTCTGTCTCTTTCCCTGGTATTTATACTATTCTGTGAGAGGCGGGTCGTGTGCAGAGAATATTTTATCCACCACAGGCACACTGTGTTGCAAAGCCGTCCATAGTTCGGGATCGAGTGTAAATCCGCCTCGTTTGAGAGAGATCAATGGGGCGAAATAAGGGCCGCGAAAAATGTATACATCGTGATCCAGGTAAATGCCATCGCCATTCAAATCACCGAATAACACGCGTTTCAAGGTCGTCCAGCCTTCGGAAGATAATGTCACACGGGCGGGCTCAGGTGAGCCCCAGCAACGAGAATCATCATCAATGAGATCGATGCGATCTGAATATATTATTAGGGTACACTCCGAGGTGAGGGTACGAGTCATGATCGATTGAGTGTGCGGATAGAGTACATCGTCCACGTCTGTAATGACAGTTTTCAGCGCCGCCCATAATGCTGGCCAAAGCACAATACCGTGACCGCCACACTGCTCTAACCGAGGAAAAAATGAAACTTCTCTACTCCGCCGTAGATACACATTCACACCGACAGGCATAAAATCGACTTCGGGTTCTTTGGATTGTAAGACACGTGTCAATTGCCTCCACCCGTCCAGGCTTAAAATTAATTTCACTTCGATCGGGTGCTCCTCGATAAGGTGTAATTCATGTTGATGTACAATAAGAAGCACCTTAGACGTGACTTGAAAGAACGCGAGCTCTTTGCCCGGCGATGCCATACTGAACAATGATAAAAATATTAGCCCGACACACATGTATATAGAGCGATTCTATATTTTTCATTGTTAACCCTATCTGGCCTGGGCTTTGCCAGGTAGGGTTAAAATAATAAAATATCCCTGGGAAATTTAATTTGACACGGCAATTAATTTTTTAGACGCACCCCGAGTGCATCAATTAATAGTCTGGACTCATACGAAGATAAAAAATAAAACATTATCATGGTTAACTTCGAATATCAAGTGCTCATCATTATCCAAACCAGGCCTACCGCCGCTGTAAAAATAGTCAAATAAGGAGCAAATAAAAGGATAACTCTTACCTCCCAAACGTAATAAGGGGGCAAAACTCTGCAGTGACAAACTGCATTTTGAACGACCGAAAAACATGAGGAGAGGAGTTTGACTCGAATAATGAACAGGACGCAACTCTGTTTTTGACCTCAATATTCAAGCGGGCCGGCCTAGAATATGCTCTCGCACCGTAAATCCAGGCCCTGTTTTGTTCATTTTTCTACAGTTCTCATGAACGAAACGATCTGGAATTTTCAGGACACACGTATCGAGTGATAACTGAACGACTTCTTATATTTTTAACGAAGAAAATCATTTTAACGTTGGCTAGTATTATTAAATACGAAACCTCTAGAGCTGTCATTTTACACAGCGCGTGACTTTGGAAAAATTGCATCGTTTGTGTTTTCTGACCGTCAACCCAGGCTCTCTGTTTTCTTCATTTTTTTACAGTTCTTACGAACGAAACGGACTGGAATTTTCAGGGCACGCGTATCGAGTAATCAGGGCTAGACTGGCGCTATTTTTAATGCAGAAAATGAATTATTTTTTAATGGGTCGGGTTTTCTGTATTTTCGTATCGGCTCCAAAACCCACTAAAAAATTAAAATTCATGACGTAGACAAGAGCTAGACGGTTGAAATTTTTAATACGAGCCCCTGATTTATTTGAGAAGAATTAGAACTAAAAATTCTACGGGGGACTGACAGTTATTGTACACTAAGAACCGTTTATAAATTCAAAAGAAATACAACCCAGAGTTTATAGAATTTTTTCTATCTCCCCATTTCGATTGCTGTCGCACACGTCCGCGCGTTGTGCATAAATACTCGCCCCTTTGGAATAGCTTTACCATAAAATTTTTGACTACCAGAAAGATTTTACAAGATTTTTACAAGATGGCAATGCCACGAAGAAGAAGAAGGGCCAACCGATGGATAGAGGTGGAGGGCGAGGAGGAGGACATACCGTACTTATCCAGAGACAAACAAAGAGCCATGATGAAGGATATAAAGAAATTTTGGAAACGAGAGTTCTTTGCCTGGAAGGCCATGTTAAGGGGCTGGGACGACGACAGGGAGCAGTACACCAGCACCGCAGAAAATGTAAGGACTCTGTTAAATGCGGCCAGGACCACTGTAGACGAGGCAGGATGGTTTCATCTGCTTTCGAGAGTTATGAACCAGGCCAGACCTACCACCCCGCGTCCGGTAATGGTGGTCCACCCGTCATCGATGCCACCCTTTCCCCTGCAAGACCTCCCAGCCCCGGATTTACCGCTACCACCCTCCAACACCATCATGAGCCCAGCCAACTTATTAGACGGTACACCTATCATAGTGGCTGACAGTGATGAAGATGTTGAATGGCTACAACCGACCAACACCATTATGATGAGCCCAGCCAACTTATTAGACGGGACACCTATCATGGAGGCTGAAGATGATGCCAGTGATGAAGATGATGACAGGGTTGTCATGGCTGAACTTTACGCCCGTCAACCCCCCTTATAGAATGTAGGCTACTTCTCGTCAATAAAAAGACGTTAAAATAATAAACTGTCCTTGTCAGGACAAAAAATAAACTGTCCTTGTCAGGACAAAAAAAAAAAAAAAAAAAAAAAAAAAAACTTTCGAAAGAGGATGCTTTTCTAACTTGGGCACATACCAATTAAAAGCAGAGAAATGTCCCACATTTCCCCCTTTCTTAGCAAACTGCATTCACCCAAAAAAATACAACCCCTGTCCACTATCAACCGTTCTTGTGAGAACGAATCTCTTTATATATACACAGGATTTATTTTCTTTTTTCTCTACCCCCCTCATTAATTTAATATTACATAGTCCCAGGGATAAGGGACTTTAAAAAAATTGTTTTAAAACCCCGGTATAAGGGGGTAGGAAAATTTATTTTGATAAGCGTGGGGGGTTATGTCCATTAATTTAATATTACAGTCCGAGGGTATAATGGACTTTATAAAATTTTTTAAACCCCGGTATGCGGGAAAAAATTTATTTTCATAAGCGTGGGGAATTTATTTTCAACGAACACAGGGCTGTGATTCTCGTGTTAAATTTTTTGTGCATAGTTAGAAGTTCCCTTTCGGAAAACATGGGTGGTTTTTAAAAAAACCGTTGGAATCTGTAGTAAATATAGCCATTTACTTCTTTGACAGGGTCAATAGTCTAGTAGCACAGACAGGACAGGTTAAATTTAGTAATTCACACTGTACGGGGTTGTTGTTGTACGGTATAGAGGTGGATATTCCGGCTCGACGGTGAATGCAAATTTCACAAAGTGCCTGATGTCCGCACGGACCTATTGCATATTTTCCAAACGGGTTCGCACATTCAACGCAGTGGATATACAAAGCTTTTTGTCGTTCGGTGTGGCATCCTAATGTTGATGTTGTAATCGCCCAGACATAATTCACGGCGTCGTGGTAGATTTTTTTGTCCGGTATTTTCTTGATCTTCTCCCCTGTTATCCGGTTGGGTGTTGTAGCTTTTCTTTTTTTCCCCCCCTGTTGTGGCCTAGTTGTGTTTTGTCTTGCATTGTCGTCTTCCCTGTTCAAATCTTGTTCTGTTTTTCTTGAGTCGTCTTTTTTTTCTGGTGTAGTGTCTTGTACCGTGTCGTCGGCCTGTTTCAATAGCGTTGCTAGCAGGCTATCTATCTCATTCATTTTTTCGGCTGGATTAACATCGGGTGGGGCTGCAAGATCGTCTAAGTGACTCGTTGTTTCTACAGGATGTTGGTCTGTAGTAGTAGTTGCAGGCTTGTTGCAGAGTGGAGATGGTGGAAATATTTCCTTCATTATGTCCGCAATCCAAGGCTCGTCTTCTACCAAATTAATCATGCCGGGCAGGAGTTCATTCTCATCATCATCATTTGGAAACAAGTCTGCTGTATCAATACTCATGATTTCAGTCCAGGGTGGTGGTGGCTCATGACTGGGTCCTCAAGTGTGAATAATTAAAAATTCTGACAGGTATTTATAGTGTAAAAGACGCGGACGTCAGCGACAGCATTCTAGCTGTAAGCTATATTTTTTTACGACAAAATATCTGTGTTTGTTTTCCAATTTTAAACCCGTAAGGTTCGTGTAAGGTAGTATGAAAAAAACCAGGTACACGGAAAATAAATGGATTTTCCTGGTTAAAAAAATTACGTGTACACTATGGGTTAATCTTATCATAGTGCCCTAAAATTATAAGGATTTATCGAAAAAATAATAGGTAATTTTAATGCTTGGGCCATGGTGAGACACACCTCTATACAGTGGGTCAATCTATCTTGCACTCATACCGTCCGATTTTTGCACTCACTCACACCGGCAACGCACCTGCTACCAACAAATATGCAAATGAAGGCTGGGGATCGGGAAAGTGAATTGCTGGGGATCGGGAAATGCTGGGGATCACTCACTCACACCGGCAACGCACCTGCTACCAACAAATATGCAAATGAAGGCTGGGGATCGGGAAGAGTGAATTGCTGGGGATCGGGAAATGCTGGGGATCACTCACTCACACCGGCAACGCACCTGCTACCAACAAATATGCAAATGAAGGCTGGGGATCGGGAAAGTGAAATATTGGCTACCATCTTGAAACCGACCACCCCTAACATACACAAACAAGCCGACATCTTGAATCCGACCACCCTTAACCTACACAAACAAGCCACCATTTTGAAACACACACACACACAGCCGACTATAAATAACGTGTATGTTCACACATTTATTAACAACTACACATCATGAGTTTTTTTCTACGCATCATGAGTTTACCACGAGCCTTGCTCACCCATCATCCTAGAGATGCAAGGAATAGGGGTACAGAAGAACATAGAGAGATAATTACCCGAGAAGAACAAGACAACAACAGAATGGAGGACATACAAGAAAATAACGAGGCCGACACCCGTGATGGAGAACAAGACAGCGGATGGTTAACTACTAGACCTGCAACAATAACCACCTCCACTGCAAACACTGAAAGTATAACCACTTCGGCTGAGATATCACGCCTCAACGAACAAATTATCGACATGAGGGGAGCGATGTTGGAAATGGAGACGACAATCACGGTACTGGAAGATGAGATATCATACCTCAACGAACAAATTATCGACATGATGGAAGCGAAGTTGGAAATGGAGACGACAATGACGGTACTGGAAGAAGAGATTGCCAGACAAAAGAAACTACGACATAGTGAATTGCCGATGCATTGACGCCGGAGAGGTGCTGTGAAGCAAATATACCGTGCCTCTCGTGTGACACTATCCAAAGGCCCTTTTGAGGGCCAATCCATCTTTCCGAAAGAGAAAAACTTCTTTTCATATGCACACCAAACTAACACGAGCTCCCAGCATCTTTTTCCCCCAAAAAATTTTTTTCAAAAAAAAATTTTTTTTTTTTTTCAAAACAATAACAAAGAAAATCTGAAGTGACAAACCCGTCCTTCGGATGGAAAAGTGGTTTTAAATTTTATTTTCAGGTAGAGGGTCGAGTGAGGTATCATATTGAAGCTGACGTGAAATGCTTCACATTGATACCTCACTCGACCCGATTGGACCACTAGGGGCGGCTCTAACGCCAAACATCAATATCAACATCAATCAACATCAATCTTCAAAATACCTTTAGAGGTGCCCCTAGTGGGCCAATCGGGTCGAGTCCGGTATCATTGTGAAGCATTTGACGTCAGCTTCAATTGGATACCTCACTCGATCCACTACCGCCAAAATAAAAAAACAAAAACAAACTTCGTACACCAGATGTTGATATCGATGTGCAAAATAACCTTTTTGGCGTTAGAGGCGTCCCTAGTGGTCCAATGGGGTCGAGTGAGGTATCAAATTGAAGGTGACGTGAAGGAGCATCTGATAGACTGGGTGTGGGCTTGAATTAGGGTAATTCTGCGCATGCGCGAAGATAATATGAAAAATATCAATCTTCAAAAATAGCCTGTTTGAGGTTAGAGGCGTCCCTAATGGTGCAATCGGGTCGAATGAGGTATCAAATTGAAGGTAACGTGAAGGCGCATCTGATAGACTGGTGTGGGTTGAACTATCAGCATTCTGCGCATGCGTAATCTTCAAAACACCTTTTTTTTTGGGTTAGAGGCGCCCCTAGTGGTCCAATGGGGTCGAGTGAGGTATCAATCTGTATGGTAGCCCAGTGTCGTTGATAAATGGCCCTGACACGTCCATCTTCAGGCAAGACTTCAACCGGAGGTGCTGCTGGGTCGAAGGGAAAATCTTCTCCACGTCTCATGCTTACTGGAAAAAAGTAAATGGATGGCTGTGCTGGCTGCGTGGCTGACTGGCTGGCTGGCTGGCTGGGAGACAGGTCAGGTAAGTCAGATTGAATACACCCTGGCCCTAAAAATGAACTCCTTTTATAACCCATTGACCTCATTTGCATATTTTCAGCGGACAACAGACCGCCATCTTGAACACGACCACCCCTAACACACAAACAAGCCGCCATCTTGAATCCAACGAGTGACATGCTGGGGATCTTGAAAAGAACATATGCAAATGAGGGCTGGGGAAAAACCCATTACACACACAAACAAACCGCCATCTTGAATCCAAACCACCCTCCCATACTAAAACAAGCCGCCATCTTGAATCCGACCACCCTTCCCATACTAAAACAAGCCGCCATCTTGAATCCAAACCACCCTTCCCATACTAAAACAAGCCGCCATCTTGAATCCAAACCACCCTCCCATACTAAAACAAGCCGCCATCTTGAATCCAAACCACCCTCCCATACTAAAACAAGCCGCCATCTTGAATCCAAACCACCCTCCCATACTAAAACAAGCCGCCATCTTGAATCCAAACCACCCTCCCATACTAAAACAAGCCGCCATCTTGAATCCGACCACCCTTCCCATACTAAAACAAGCCGCCATCTTGAATCCAAACCACCCTCCATACTAAAACAAGCCGCCATCTTGAATCCAAACCACCCTCCCATACTAAAACAAGCCGCCATCTTGAATCCAAACCACCCTCCCATACTAAAACAAGCCGCCATCTTGAATCCAAACCACCCTCCCATACTAAAACAAGCCGCCATCTTGAATCCAAACCACCCCCCCATACTAAAACAAGCCGCCATCTTGAATATACCCAATGACCTCATTTGCATATAACTCATTTGCATAAACTCACGCATGCGCACACACATAGCCACGCCCCCAAAATAAATCCTGCGCATGCGCAGTGAGGCACTTTATGTGACGGATGCATGCTACCTACTACTCCCGTATACGAGTGGACGAAAAGCAAGCCAGATTAAGTTGATGTTATTTTTTTGCAGATAAGGAACCATCGTAATGGCTGGGACGCCGCGCGGAAGTGATGTCGCACGGACATATAACGTTCTTCTCTAAAGAGTTTTGATGTATATTATCATCTTTCGAAACTGTGCTGAATATATCAAGGGAATAAAGGAAATGCCATCGGGGAAGTGGCCAACATTGTAGGACAGATAGAAGTCCCTCAAGTCACATAGTTATAACGAATGATACGGCTGTCATCAGCAGTTAGTGTCAGACCTGACCACATTTAGACACTTTTGCATTCTCGCCTTATATCAATATAGGCCAATGTGAGAGCAATTGTGAAATACAGAAAAAAAGGATAAAGTGTTTTGCAGAATAACTGAGTTATGATCCAATCCTTCGGAGTAGATTTGCTTAAGTTTTAGTTGAGGGGCAATTTCGCTTTTCGAGTTTCTTATGCTGTTGTATGCGTTTAGTTTAGCTTTTCCGGTTGCATTGCCGCTTATCCTGGAGAAGCTACCACTATCGATTCTTTGCCATAAAAATAATCAGGGTAAAATTCTTACAGAAGCCATACGCACTACTATTAGTGTTATCGAGTACTTGACAGAAAGACAGATTCCCCATACAAAATTCCTCCCTATGTTGTATTACACACGCAGTTGGAAAACTTCACACAATGAGCCGATGATAGTTTGACCTGAGCATCCGTGGTCTTATTGAAGTCGAGGCGTTCATGGTTTGTCTTGGATTCCCTTTCAACGAGGGAGCGATCAGCGCAATTGATTGACGGTTTTACGTCAAAGCCCTCGTTATTTTTCCTGAAATCTCGACTGCTGCAGCTTCATTTTTTTCACGTATGGATAAAGCTCTCGAATTGGCACATCGTGCATGAGCAGCATTTAGGGGAGAATCAATGAAGTCCTCTTTCCTGACATCTGTTGATATTTCCTTGATCGCGATAAGAGCTATCGTCGGTTATTTATAGGCCCTTTCATAGCATCACGGTCCGTGTAACCTTGCACAATTCAATTTTCGTTTTTTGTTTTTGTGTTCTCAAAATCAAAAATTGAAAATTGACCGTCAATTTTCAATTTTCGTTTTTTGTTTTTGTGTTCTCAAAATCAAAAATTGAAATTTGACCATCAATTTTCAATTTTCGTTTTTTGTTTTTGGTTTCTCAAAATCAAAAATTGAAAATTGACCGTCAATTTTCAATTTTCGTTTTTTGTTTTTGTGTTCTCAAAATCAAAAATTGAAATTTGACCGTCAATTTTCAATTTTTGTTTTTTGTTTTTGGTTTCTCAAAATCAAAAATTGAAAATTGACCGTCAATTTTCAATTTTTGATTTTGAGAACACAAAAACAAAAAACGAAAATTGAATTGTGCAAGGTTACACGGACCCATCACCACTAAAGTTTTCAGAGTGCGTGATAGAAACAGACACTATAGTAACTATCCCCTGAATCCACTAATGTGGCATCATTGACGTGTCACTCACACAAAGTACATACAATTTAATTATCTGAAGGACTTTTAATGTTATGTCTGATGTCTTGGAGATATCAAATATCTTCGTTTAGCCTTCATGGGTTGGAATTCCGAAGACCAATTTTGAGATAAATCCATGAGCCCCCAAATTGCGAAATATATGTAGCGATACTCGTAAATAAATTTGCATGACAAAAGATGAAAGGCGGATGTTTTACAATAATACTGATTTGTATTCATAGTATCTTCACATTTCTAGCTAAATACTACACTAACGTTCCGTCATTTACCTTGACCTAATGAATAGGGTAAATTGTTCAAACCGTGAACGCACGTGGTGTTATATAGCCAATCAAGATATGAGCTTGCTAACATCGTACAGCGAGAATTTTCTTGGATGTCTGTCTGTGTGATTTTCAAATATGGCATGTGGTGGTTGTATTAATGTTCATTTTCTTCGAATAGGCATTCAAATTTCAATTTTAAAGAGGTCATACAGATGCACTTCTCCTAATGTGGACCACGGAATATTTATGGAGCTATGACATCACCAACCCGTATTCTGATCAGAAAATGTGTTATGTTCAGCCAAGGCAACACGTGTAGTGTTCGACTTGCAACACGTGTAGTGTTCGACTTGGATATGCGAAAATGTATTCTTGGATACTTGCGTCAGTCCCCTTGTCTAGGGTATGCTGCTTCCGCATCTCGCCCTAGAGCAACTCTGTGAAATATATAATTACTACTGGTACGCAAAGTGCACGTAGTTATACCACGTGGTTCCGCAGTGATAAGATGCGAAGCACAGATGTGGTCCATGTTTTTTGCATACCTAACAGGTAAATTTGGCTTAGGTCTTGGAGACAACTCTTCGCCACCGCAAACTTTCACGTAGTGGAAAGTGTTTAGCTGGGATGAGCATCGAACTTATGGTGTAGGTCCTGCTTTACCAGGCGAGCACAGCTTGATACTATTATTCTCTAATGGACGACGGCTGGATTATGAATGACGGACTAGACGCTTGTAATTCTATCATCTTGGGAGAGGTATATTATAAGCACAGTTCTACGGCACCGCAATTTAAACTTCGAATGTTTAAGCGATTCGCTGAATCGGATGGAGGTCGAACTCAACGGGAATCGAACCTACCACTGCACCAACTGAGCTACCAAGCAACAAGGAATATCCTGTTGGTGCCGATCGGCATTAACCTGTACCCAGTGTTCCATATTAAAATTATGGTCACAGTTGTTCAGGTCTGTCCCAGATTGAGGTGTATCTGGCGGCTATCGTTGTCTTTCCGTAATTGTAGCTAGCCAGAATTCCCCTACTATGTCGCTGGGTAAGTAGTATAGAAAGGGCATATTCACTCATATTTTGCCGGGGGAGGTAACTCTTGCATCCGCCAGGAGGCGCCACCAGTTCAAGGTGACGTGGAGGTGATGACGAGCTTGGTGGGATTGTAGATTAACCCAGGGGAGATAGGGAGACACATTTGGACCAATCAGTGATCGAGGAAAAGAACCAATGAGCGAATCAGCCAATCGAGAAGCACTGGGTTTGATGACTTGGGGTGCCGACGGTAGGCTTTCGACGCGGTCGGCGCGTGCATCCAGGGTCTTGTACATTCGGGCATCCATCCGGGCACTTCTCCGGCCCGGCCCGGCACGCACGCAGCACGCGGGCTCATTCGGCCGCACGCGGGTTATCCTCCGAGCTCCAAGAGCTCTTGGCGCTCCCGATTCAGAGCTCCGGAATCTGACCTGACGAGAGGAGCTAAAACCAGTGTATATTCTTCAGCCTGCGTGAAGCTGACCGGAATTCTATCAGATCTGCCTGGCCACCAATCTCTTAGACGTAGGTAATAATATTTTTTCCCTTTGTCTATCCGAATTTCCCCGGATTTTATTTTTATTTTAACCCGCCCCCCCCCCTTGTCTATTTTTTATTTATTTTTACACCCCCCCCCCGTTTTGTCTATCCGAATTTTCCCCATTTTTTTAAATTTATTTTTAAAATCCTTTCCCATTTGTTACATGTATAGTACCCCCCTACACCCAGGGAATAGACCACTGTCTATCCGAATTTCCCTAATTTTTGTTTTTATTTTTAACGCCCCCATTTCTTACATATATTACATAGTACACCCTTCCCCCCCGCACATAGCAAGGTTTTACGCTGTAATTTTTCACATATATTCAGTCCGGAATTTTTTTCAGCAACTTGTCATGTACAGGAAATCGGACATTCGCCATATTTTAAGGAACACGGAATGGGACACCGTAGATTTGCTCCGCGAAATTACAGATTCCCGCTACATCATGAAACATCCTATATATGCCTACGATCTTACTATCCATAGAGTCTGTCCCTCAAAATCACTCATTGACTTTATCAACAAGAATTTTACAAGTCTACACCATGCCTTCGCGTGGCCCACGCCATATGAACTCAACTGGTAGACGATCAACAATTCACTAAACAGACAAGATCTCTATCACCCGTACGTCTCAACTTATCTCAAAATGTTCACAATACATTCTTGAATAATATGATGCACGAATTTAAGGTTTACATTACCTGTAAATAGATACAACGGCAATTTATTGTGACTAAATACAACCGGCCGGAACAGCGATCAACAGTGATGACGTCACACAAGTGTCTATTAATAACATGCACCCGCAAGCATGTTGCGAACACGGACTTCTGTTGTAGCAGTTCAAATAATGAAATAATTGTATTTTACTATTTGAAATTAACTATTTCTATGTGTTTCTTCTTTTTAATAAAAAATTAATCATTTCTATTGCTGTAAATCATTAGTCTAATTCAGATTTGAAAGAAACTCGTATTGCCTATAACACACATTTTATACTAGAATCATGGTGCCATACAACAGGTAACCCCAGACACTTTGACATGCATCAATAACTTTATAGCTTTATTATTTAATTCGTAACTATAATTTTAGCGCTGAAACGCTTAGAAATATGAAATATATTTTAAATATAGGGTACACAATGCATTCTCATTCGAAAAAATTTGTGTTGAGTGGTTTATAAATCCCCAAAACAACGATTCAAAGTCTTGGTATTCACGCTTTTGGCACCATGATGCAGGTGAAATTCGCCCTTTGAAACCAGAAAAACCACAAAAAAATTATTTATCGAGGTGTTAGCGATCTGATTTTTTTCAGGACAATACTATACCCTGCCAAGGATTAATTTTAAAGTGGTTTTAGACATCCACTCTCGTGTATTGAAAAATTAGCCGCCTTCGAATATCGCGAAGAAACACAATCGTGTCTGTCTGGCCGAGACCATCCAAAATGCTTTCAACGCCGTCCGCGCGTTTGTCGGGACGGCCTCGGCCATAGCTGTATACACATAGCGTCAATGGGCTGTGTTGACGGCAGAGGGTTTGGACGGTAAAAATTCACATTTCCCCGTGAATAAACTTCGTCACTTTTTCAGGATCATATGATAACCTTCTTAGGAAGACACGTACAGTATTTTTAGAGCCGTAAGCGAATATATTTCAAAATGAGCGAGCTTTTGGCACCATGATGCAGGTGAAATTCGCCCTTTGAAACCAGAAAAACGACAAAAAAATTATTTATCGAGGTGTTAGCAATCTGATTTTTTTCAGGAAAATACTATACCCTGCCAAGGATTAAGTTTGTAGTGGTTTTAGACATCAACTCTCGTATATTGAAAAATTAACCGCCTTTGAACATCGCGAAGAAACACAATCTTGTCTGTCTGATCGAGACGAAGGACAATATCAGCGGTGTGCTTACTACACGGTCCGCGCGTACATCCGGGACCTTGTGTGGAGGTGTATAAAAGTGGGGGTTTTCATGGCATTGCATTCATTCCTTAGCCACCCTGATCGGAGTTACAGCCTGAGCTACAGCCTAAGCAGCCTGAGCAGTCTGAAGACCCAGCCTAAACCCAGTGGAGCTATTGACCTGAGCTACAGCCTGAGCTACAACCTGAATTACAAGCGTCTAGTCCGTCATTCATAATCCAGCCGTCGTCCATTAGAGAATATCCGCGTCCATAATCCAAAGACCTATTCCATTTCCATATAACAGTATTAGCACCAAATTCAAAAGACAAAAGTATACATAAACATAGGCTTGTTTCCTGCAAGAGAGAAGCGGTCAACAGTTTTCAATGATACCGGCAAGACATCATGATGTTCCAAAATATCAAATCCGTATCGCTGATCAGTATTCTTAATCCATAATATTCGTTATAGAGTCGTCATCTAAAAATAATGTACCTCAGTCACGCTTTGATTGGGACTGTTCATATGAGTACCATGAGGATCTTGAAGTACATGGGTTCATACGGCCCCTAGCCCCGGGTTAAGCGGAATTAGACACAAGTTACGAAACGTAGCGCCATAGATCTTGCACGCTACGTTCGTATTTTGCTATAAGCATGCGATATGTATCGCCAAATTTGAGAAACTTTGAGTGGAGGCGCTTGGTGGAATAGCCCTGTTTGATAAGTTTCTGCAACAATGTTTTGTGACGTTGATTAAAATCGTCATGTTTAACACAGGATCTAGCAAATGCTACTAGGCGAGGTATGTATACGCCATATGCAGGTCCCACTGGAATATTACTGTCCAGAATTGGATAGTTTACGATATCGAAATTGTAATCATCTGTTTTGTCGAGAGAGAAGGCCCGCTTCATTTTATAGAGATATAGGTCCAAATATGATGTGCCTGCAGGGCTATCTGTAGTTTCTTTCAAATCCAGTGAAGCTGGATATATATCCCTCACTGCGTCATTTATAGCGATTATCCACAGCGAGAAGATCGTCGAGAAAAGCCCTTGATGAATGAAGAGGAACGGGCTTTGGATGGATCGATTTTTGAAAGCGCTTGCATATA
This sequence comes from Hanleya hanleyi, assembly GCA_036873755.1. Taxonomy (NCBI): domain Eukaryota; kingdom Metazoa; phylum Mollusca; class Polyplacophora; order Lepidopleurida; family Hanleyidae; genus Hanleya; species Hanleya hanleyi. The sequence continues at coordinate 14,154 of JAVTVY010034515.1, forward strand.
ATCACATTCATAAGAGAAC
>JAVTVY010034516.1:0-14332 GCA_036873755.1 Hanleya hanleyi
ATCTGTACCACCCTAGGGTCGAGTGTTTATTGTCCCGTGTATCTCCGCAAGAAAACAACAAACAAAATGGCGGTTCCAGGATGGTGCGGGGACGCCCTTTCCCCATCACGGCGTCGACCGTAGCGCCATCTGCACACATTGACGCAAGGGAGACAACTCGTGTGGCCCAAGGATATGGAAATAGCCGTGTTGGAGCTAGGGGAGTGACTACTGGTCCAGTGGGGTCGAGTGAGGTATCAATGTGAAGCCTATGTGAGGGGGCATGTAATGGGCTGGGTGTGGGGTTGAACTAGCGTCATTCTGCGCATGCGCGGTGGTCGAAGGGTATGAAAATAGCCGTTTTGGAGCTAGCGAAGCCAATAATGGTCCAATGGGGTCGAGTGAGGTATCAAAGTGAAGCTTATGTGAAGGGGCATCTGACTGGACTAGCGGCTTGGGCGTTGTCACCCATCTGCGCATGCGCGGTGGCCGAAGGGTATGGAAATAGCCGTGTTGGGAGCTAGCGAAGCTAATAATGGTGCAATGGGATCGAGTGAGGTATCAAAGTGAAGCTTAGGTGAAGGGGCATCTGACTGGACTAGCGGCTTGGGCGTTGTCACCATTCTGCGCATGCGCGGTGGCCCAAGGGTATGGAAATAGCCGTGTTGGGAGCTAGAGGAGTTACTACTGGTCCAGTGGGGTCGAGTGAGGTATCAAAGTGAAGCTTAGGTGAAGGGGCATCTGACTGGACTAGCGGATTTGAAATAGCGTCATTCTGCGCATGCGCGGTGGCCCAAGGGTATGGAAATAGCCGTGTTGGGAGCTAGCGAAGCCAATAATGGTGCAATGGGGTCGTATGAGGTATCAAAGTGAAGCCTAGGTGAAGGGGCATCTGACTGGACTAGTGGGTGTGAACTAGCGTCATTCTGCGCATGCGGATAGACGTTTTGGAGCTAGCGAAGACAATAATGGTCCAATGGGGTCGAGTGAGGTATCAAAGTGAAGCTTAGATGAAGGGGCATCTAATGGGTTGGGTGTGCGGTAGCCATTCTGCGCATGCGCAGATGCAATGCGGAGCTCTCGTTCAATCAGAAGCGAGTATTTCAAATCCGCCACGGAGCTCTCGTCCAATCAGAAGCGAGTATTTTGACCCGGTGCATTATGGGACATATCCAAGATGGCGGCACGTATGTTCAAGATGGCGGCACATCCGGTGTCAAAAACTGGCCATTTTTGTCGGGATGGGTCACCTAGTGTCGAAAACTGGACCCTGTATGGGTCCCGCTAGACGTGTTGGAGCTAGGGGAGCCACGAATGGTCCAATGGGGTCGAGTGAGGTATCAAAGTGAAGGGGCATCTGACTGGACTAGTGGGTTTGAACTAGCGGCATTCTGCGCATGCGCAGTCTGGCCGTAGTATAGAAATAGACGTGTTGGAGCTAGGGGAGCCCCTAATGGACCGATGGAGTTGTATGAGGTATCCATGTGAAGCATTCGTGAAGGGTCATCTCATGGGTTGGGTGTGCAGTAGGAATATCATTCTGCGCATGCGCAGACGCAATGCGGAGCTCTCGTCCAATCAGAAGCGAGTATTTCAAATCCGTCACAGAGCTCTCAGCCAATCAGAAGCGAGTATTTTGACCCGGTGCATTATGGGCCATATCCAAGATGGCGGCACGTGTGTTCAAGATGGCGGCACATCCGGTGTCGAAAACTGGCCATTTTTGTCGGGATGGGGTCACCTAGTGTCGAAAACTGGACCCTGTATGGGTCCCGCTAGACGTGTTGGAGTTAGGGGAGCCACGAATGGTCCAATGGGGTCGAGTGAGGTATCAAAGTGAAGGGGCATCTGACTGGACTAGTGGGTTTGAACTAGCGGCATTCTGCGCATGCGCAGTCTGGCCGTAGTATAGAAATAGACGTGTTGGAGCTAGGGGAGCCCCTAATGGACCGATGGAGTTGTATGAGGTATCCATGTGAAGCATTCGTGAAGGGTCATCTGATGGGTTGGGTGTGCAGTAGGAATATCATTTTGCGCATGCGCAGACGCAATGCGGAGCTCTCGTCCAATCAGAAGCGAGTATTTCAAATCCGTCACAGAGCTCTCAGCCAATCAGAAGCGAGTATTTTGACCCGGTGCATTATGGGCCATATCCAAGATGGCGGCACGTATGTTCAAGATGGCGGCACATCCGGTGTCGAAAACTGGCCATTTCGTCGGGATGTGGTCACCTAGTGTCGAAAACTGGATCCTGTATGGGTCCCGCTAGCGCCTTGACGCCATGATATAGACCGGAGAGAGAAAACAACAACAACAAGGATGACACATGAGGGAACAACAACAACAACAACGTTTTTTTCATATAGTTTATTTTCCCCTTCCATCATAACATACCCACGCTGGGGGAGCCGCGTTGGGTATGTTTACAATTCAAGAAAGACTCTTGGCCAATCAGAGACCGCCATTTGCATCTGTCCTATTCGTTCCTGTCCGTTAGATGTATTCTTGTAAAATCAGAAGTCGCCATTTCAGAGAGTTCCTTCTTCGGTCATGTTCATTCTGAACCGTTTATTCTAATCATCGTCGGACAGGCCTGGATATTCTTCGGGCAGCATGGCCTGAAACAGTTGTTTGCGCATTCTGATTGCATTTTCCAGGGCCTCTGTGGATGGTAGCCCCATATCCTCTTCCAAGTGACGTTTGGTCTTCATGATGGACCTGTGCGTGGGGTCCCCTTTCATTTCAAGCGGTAGTAAGGTATACTGTTCATAGATCGCCATGGCTGTTTTCCTGATGCGGGAGCGCATTTGAGTGTACGTCTGTTGTAAATTATCCTCTCCGGCGTCCTCGATCGCTTCAGCGTGAGTATTGATAGCTGCTGTCACAATACGATCCCAGAAGGTAGGTTCTGCCTCACTTTCCTGGGATGTAGGCTGACTCTTTGAGGTCCAGCTCTCCATATCAGTAGATATACTGTCAGCAATCTTGGATTCGGTGTTAGTCGATGCACTCTCATCAATCTCTGTATCAGTATCTGCCTCAACGGGCTCCTCGGCGTCTTCAATCCCATGTATATTTTTCTGGTGTCGCATCATATCGTAATGTCTGGTGAACGTGCGTTCACACTCAGAACAAGTATAAGCCATGTTGAGGGTTGAACGTCGACTGTGTGTGTTTTGGGAATACGCTCGCTTTTATAGACAGTAACGGTCATCAACGCTTAGCTCAACGCTTCAACGCCCTGGTGAATTAGCTCAGAAGCTCTGATTTCATGGAATTGACATCAATTCATCGAAATGCAGTGCCGCCCGTCAACGCCCGTCGTTACGCCTTAACGCTCGTCTCAACGCTTTAACACACTTTCTTAACGCTTTAACGACGTTTAATGATGCGTTCGAACAAATGTTTCTTTTGTGCTATTGCTCTGACATACGCCGCTTTCCAGTTCATGCCTGAGGTTTTCAACATCGACGCTGTTCTTTCAATTTCCATATGGACTGGGTCCTTATCCAACAATTTCATATGGGTCAGTAAGTCGACATACTGCTGACGTAATGCCCGTCGTAGTCTGGGTGCCAATCTGTTATGGGCTAAAATTGCAGCTTCCTCTTTCGAATATCCTTTGCGTTGAAACTTGTTTCCTGTGGCCTCCAAAATCTCGCCCATCTCGGCGTCCATACTTTCTTTGAACAAATCCTTCCATAGCCTCGAGTTCACATTATGTTCTTCAACCTCGGGTTGGGCCTTCACGGTTGGATGATATTCCGGGACTGGTGATATGAAGAAGGCCCGCTGTACGGGGTTGGGTTGCTGCTTCACCAAATGTGGACTCGGTGGATGGTGTAGGGGCTGTGGTGATTCCTCGCCGGGTAGCAGGTGGGTCGTCAGCCGGCGATCTTCGGGGGTATGGGCTTTTAAATCTACGAACAGGCAGCCGTACGGACGACTTGTCGCTTCTTGAAACGCCTGCATGAAATGGTCGATGTTCTGAGGATAAATTCGACTACCAAACACACGAATTTGTGCTCTGTCAATGGGGTTGAAGAACAACACAAAGTATTGGCAGTTCAAGGCAATATCTCTGGACGCCTTCCCTTGAGGAAAGAGATTCTGGGTCAAATAGATGACGGACAGATTGCGATGATGGGACCCTTTGGTGAATAGGTCGGCAATTTTCGAATTGTCCTTGGCCGCACTCATCAGATCATCTAGCACTACCACGTTGGTCTGCTCGGGGTAAAAGTAATACGGTTCGTCTATGTCATGAGGAATCCCTGGGACGAAACTCACATTCTGTAATCGCGTAGTTTCGTAGGCGGGCTGCCATTGGCTATAACACCAAACAACACGTGTCGGAGCTGGGGTTGCCACACCTTCCTCTAAGAACTTCATTACCCAAGACGTCTTTCCACATGCCGCAGGGCCGCTCACCGTCATCGTGTAGGGATGCTCTACTGCACTTGCTGGACCTATAGCGGGACTCGGTGGTGTCTCTTGGTTGTGTTTGCCTTGAATGTGCCTGATCATACTATCGCGACGAGAGAAGGTTCTCTGACAGAACGTACACGTACACGACATGTTGATCTGTCGACCAATACATAAGGACTGATGAGGGACACATGTTCATTCTTATATGTACAGACACCACCACCACCACCACCACCACCACCGCCACCACCGGGCGTTGACGGGCGTCAACGCCCGGTGGTGGTGGTGGTGGTGGTGGGAACTTCCGTGTTGCAGAGCTCTTGGATCGGAGCTCTTGGAGCTCAAAGCCTGTGGAGCTCAGATCTCGTAAGTGACATTTGCATACGACATCTGTGAGGTCACTTCCGCTTCCGTTCACGTGACCGGAACTGATCTTTGACCCGGCGCGCAAAGGTTTCCACCGCGGTGAACGGAAGCGGAAGTGACCTCACAGAGGTCGTATGCAAATGTCACTTACGAGATCTGAGCTCCACAGGCTTTGAGCTCCAAGAGCTCCGATCCAAGAGATCTGCCACACGGAAGTTCCCACCACCACCACCACCGGGCGTTGACGCCCGTCAACGCCCGGTGGTGGCGGTGGTGGTGGTGGTGGTGGTGGTGGTGGTGGTGGTGGTGGTGGTGTGTGTGTATGTGTGTGGTAGTGTGTGGTGGTGGTGTCTGTACATATAAGAATGAACATGTGTCCCTCATCAGTCCTTATGTATTGGTCGACAGATCAACATGTCATGTACGTGTACGTTCTGTCAGAGAACCTTCTCTCGTCGCGATAGTATGATCAGGCACATTCAAGGCAAACACAACCAAGAGACACCACCGAGTCCCGCTATAGGTCCAGCAAGTGCAGTAGAGCATCCCTACACGATGACGGTGAGCGGCCCTACGGCATGTGGAAAGACGTCCTTGGTAATGAAGTTCTTAGAGGAAGGTGTGGCAACCCCAGCTCCGACACGTGTTGTTTGGTGTTATAGCCAATGGCAGCCCGCCTACGAAACTACGCGATTACAGAATGTGAGTTTCGTCCCAGGGATTCCTCATTACATAGACGAACCGTATTACTTTGACCCCGAGCAGACCAACGTGATAGTGCTAGATGATCTGATGAGTGCGGCCAAGGACAATTCGAAAATCGCCGACCTATTCACCAAAGGGTCCCATCATCGCAATCTGCCCGTCATCTATTTGACCCAGAATCTCTTTCCTCAAGGGAAGGCGTCCAGAGATATTGCCTTGAACTGCCAATACTTTGTGTTGTTCTCCAACCCCATCGACAGAGCACAAATTCGTGTGTTTGGCAGTCGAATTTATCCTCAGAACATCGACCATTTCATGCAGGCGTTTCAAGAAGCGACAAGTCGTCCGTACGGCTACCTGTTCGTAGATTTAAAAGCCCATACCTCCGAAGATCGCCGGCTGACGACCCACCTGCTACCCGGCGAGGAATCACCACAGCCCCTACACCATCCACCGAGTCCACATTTGGTGAAGCAGCAACCCACTCCCGTACAGCGGGCCTTCTTCATATCACCAGTCCCGGAATATCACCCAACCGTGAAGGCCCAACCCGAGGTTGAAGAACATAATGTGAACTCGAGGCTATGGAAGGATTTGTTCAAAGAAAGTATGGACGTCGAGATGGGCGAGATTTTGGAGGCCACAGGAAACAAGTTTCAACGCAAAGGATATTCGAAAGAGGAAGCTGCAATTTTAGCCCATAACAGATTGGCACCCAGACTACGACGGGCTTTACGTCAGCAGTATGTCGACTTATTGACCCATATGAAATTGTTGGATAAGGATCCAGTCCATATGGAAATTGAAAGAACAGCGTCGATGTTGAAAACCTCGGGCATGAACTGGAAAGCGGCGTATGTCAGAGCAATAGCACATAAGAAACATTTGTTCGAACGCATTATTAAACGTCGTTAAAGCGTTAAGAAAGTGTGTTAAAGCGTTGAGACGAGCGTTAAGGCGTAACGATGGGCGTTGACGGGCGTCACTGCATTTCGATGAATTGATGTCAATTCCATGAAATCAGAGCTTCTGAGCTAATTCACCAGGGCGTTGAAGCGTTGAGCTAAGCGTTGATGACCGTTACTGTCTATAAAAGCGAGCGTATTCCCACAACACGCACAGTCGACGTTCAACCGTCAACATGGCTTATACTTGTTCTGAGTGTGAACGCACGTTCACCAGACATTACGATATGATGCGACACCAGAAAAATATGCATGGGATTGAAGACGCCGAGGAGCCCGTTAAGGCAGATACTGATACAGAGATTGATGAGAGTGCATCGACTGATACCGAATCCAAGATTGCTGACAGTATATCTACTGATATGGAGAGCTTGACCTCAGAGAGTCAGCCTACATCCCAGGAAAGTGAGGCAGAACCTACCTTCTGAGATCGTATTGTGACAGCAGCTATCAATACTGACGCTGAAGCGATCGAGGACGCCGGAGAGGATAATTTACAACAGACGTACACCCAAATGCGCTCCCGCATCAGGAAAACAGCCATGGCGATCTATGAACAGTATACCTTACTACCGCTTCAAATGAAAGGCGACCCCACGCACAGGTCCATCATGAAGACCAAGCGTCACTTGGAAGAGGCTATGGGGCTACCACCCACAGAGGCCCTGGAAAATGCGATCAGAATGCGCAAACAACTGTTTCAGGACATGCTGCCCGAAGAATATCCAGGCCTGTCCGACGATGATTAGAATAACGGTTCTGATGGAACATGACCGAAGAAGGAACTCTCTGAAATGGCGACTTCTGATTGGACAAGAATACATCTAACGCACAGGAGCGAATAGGACAGATGCAAATGGCGGTCTCTGATTGGACAAGAGTCTTTCTTGAATTGTAAACATACCCAACGCGGCTCCCCCAGCGTGGGTATGTTATGATGGAGGGGTAAATAAACTATATGAAAAAAAACTTGTTGTTGTTGCTGTTCCCTCATGTGTCATCCTTGATGTTGTTGTTTTCTCTCTCCGGTCTATATCATGGCGTCAAGGCGCTAGCGGGACCCATACAGGGTCCAGTTTTCGACACTAGATGACCACATCCCGAAGAAATGGCCAATTTTCGACACCGGATGTGCCGCCATCTTGAACATACGTGCCGCCATCTTGGATATGGCCCATAATGCACCGGGTCAAAATACTCGCTTCTGATTGGCTGAGAGCTCTGTGACGGATTTGAAATACTCGCTTCTGATTGGACGAGAACTCCGCATTGCGTCTGCGCATGCGCAGAATGATATTCCTACCGCACACCCAACCCATCAGATGCCCCTTCACAAATGCTTCACTTTGATACCTCACTCGACCCCATTGGACCATTAGAGGCTCCCCTAGCTCCAAAACGGCTAGTTTCATATCCTTTGACCACCGCGCATGCGCAGAATGCCGATATTCCAACCCCACACCCAGCCCATTAGATGCCCCTTCACGAATGCTTCACTTTGATACCTCACTCGATCCCACTGGACCATTTGTGGCTCCCCTAGCTCCAACACGGCTATTTCCATACCCTTCGGCCACCGCGCATGCGCAGAATGCCGATACTTCAACCCCACACCCAGCCCATCAGAGGCTCCCTCACCTAGGCTTCACATAATACCTCATTCGATCCCATTGGACCATCAGCTCCAACACGGCTATTTCCATACCCTTGGGCCACCGCGCATGCGCAGAATGCCGCTATTTCAATCCCACTAGTCCAGTCAGATGCCCCTTCACATAAGCTTCACTTTGATACCTCATACGACCCCATTGGACCAGTAGTAACTCCCCTAGCTCCAACACGGCTATTTCCATACCCTTGGGCCACCGCGCATGCGCAGAATGCCGCTATTTCAACCCCACACCCAGTCCATCAGAGGCCCCCTCACATAGGCTTCACTTTGATACCTCACTCGACCCCATCGGACCATTAGTGGCTTCGCTAGCTCCAACACGGCTATTTTCATACCCTTGGGCCACCGCGCATGCGCAGAATGACGCTAGTTCAACCCCACACCCAGCCCATTAGATGCCCCCTCACATAGGCTTCACTTCGATACCTCACTCGACCCCACTGGACCAGTAGTGGCTCCCCTAGCTCCAAAACGGCTATTTCCATACCCTTGGCCCACACGAGTTGTCTCCCTTGCGTCAGTGTGTGCAGATGGCGCTACGATCGACGCCGTGATGCGGAAAGGGCGTCCCCACACCATCCTGGAGCCGCCATTTTGTTTGTTGATTTTCTGCGGAGATACCCGGGACAATAAACACTCGACCCTAGGATGGTACAGATGCTAGACTGATCCTATTAACATGGTACAACACCTATAGATTATGTTTATTACTAGGACGTCAGCGAAATACTAGTACCCATCCTCCGTATGGCAGAACTGTACAACCCAGAACAAGTCTAGACATGCCTTGATCACGTGATCGTCATGGGAAACCCCCACTGGGGAATCCCCCCTGGGAAACCCCTCCGCAATTTCCTCCGCAAATTTTACCCGGGGGGGAACAAAAAAGTAGGTCAATGGGCTCTGTGCCGTGTTTACACTACTACTGGGGGCTGCTAGGGGCGCTGTTATGAGTCGCTGAATGACTAGTCCCGAATAACGAACTGCGAACCGCGGTCTAACTTTGTGAACGTCCAGGTATTGGGTGCAGACAACCTGTATCCATTTCGATCATCTATGCGCGGTATGGCGAAGTGTACGCAAATGGAGTGCAGAATGTCTGATAATTTACCCAGACTAGATTATTTATTCAGTTGTCTGATCTACAGACTAGATAAGATCCTTGGGGTAGTTGATATCTCAGGACTACACAATGACATGTGATTATCCGAATGTATTTCTTTTGAGGTACTAATCGACTGGTTGCTTCTAAATAAAAATAAAAATGACTTTTGTAAACCAAAACTGTGTACAAAAATTCAAACATCCCATCAGACGGATAGAAAGATGCAAACAAGCAACGACTGTGCCTGGACATCAAAAAATTGTTTTCTTAACACGATATTTATAGATGTGGAAACTCGAACTATATTCTAGAATTTTGATGCGTTTCTAGAAATAAGGAATATTCATCTTCACTAGTTTTGATTTCTTTGAAATATTTTAAAGCATAAAATGTCCTTGTCTTGTTTGAAAAATAAGCTGTCCATAGACTAATACATGTTTTCTTAAAACAACTCATACAATTTATGAACTATGAAATTGATGAATTATGAAATTACCCAATGGACAGATTATCTTTCTCAGAAAAGACAATAACATGTTCAGTCCCAAAATATGTTGAAGAGCTCAGAACAAGTGATTCTAAATTAAATACAGAAAATTCTAGAATATAGATCTAGTTTAAAGATTTATTATCTATAAACAAAAATTATCTTGTATGATTAGGTTTTATATGTGTACTTACATGCATACCAGCACTAATGTACAGGTCAGGAGAATCATCCAAACTGGTACATCCCAACAGCTGCTCAAAACTCCATTGTAGAGTCTCAACTTCTCACTTGCAATATGATCTGTTTCAATAGAAGCCAGAAAATGAAAGTTTATGCACAATACATTCAGTAAGAGGTGGGATGGGAAATTCAATCCTACCTAGAAAATCTCCCATTCTCATCATAAAATAAACCTTTACCTGACCAGTTCTCGTACCGAGACTAAATCGATTAAGATCAACAGTTGCTCAAAATGCGGTTGATGCGGTTTGTCAACCAATCCCATCTGCTGAATTAAAATCACCACCGCACAAAGATGATACATCAACACAAGCCTACCAGTTGAGTAACAGGAATTATTAAGTGGTCTATATCCTAACCCAACCTCGGCTTCTGGTGGATTGTGTGCATACATAATCATTCACATAATACGTGGAGCCGTGCAGCAACTACTAACGACAATAGTAGTTGTCAGGTCGTCAGCTAATGTTACAAGGTGTCACAACTGCGTTGTGACAATAGCAGGCGACTCGTCACTCTAAAAAATGCTAGCGAGCATGTTGACGGTTATTGTTACAACTGGGGAACAATAATTATTGATGCAAAACATGAATTCCACAGAAAAACGGACATCGCTACACACAATATGTTTTCGTTTGCAATATGTTAGCATGCGTTTTTTCTGTTCGCTTCCAATAATCTAACGATAACACAGAAGACATCTTTTACGCGCGAATTAGTTTTTTCAACAATATATATACCTGACCAACTCGGGAAGTTCTGGATTCATCAAAGTAGAAAGTTGCATTTTACTGGAAGTCATGTCATTCAATAACATCTTAGCTAAGATATTCGCCTGAAAGAAACAGTTTACATTGGACAATATAGCAGTTCAGTCTTAATTTTATGACGAAAATTGATAAATTCTTTCTGGGAATAACTTTTCTGAGAAATTGTGTACTTCATAAAAAAATTATCGAGAAAATTTAAAACGCGCACTCGTAATTCCGTCACAAAATCTGCTGATTCCGTCACGGATGATTTTAACCCGTATGATTAACCAACTTATTTCTTAAGAATGCAACTTTTATCATCATTGGGTATAATGGGTGTTTGTATGAGATATATAGCATATTAGAATAATCAGACCAAAAAGCCGCAAAAAAAGCAACTCTACTCAAAAGCGTGTCCATTTCCCTGTAATTCCATAACGGACATGTCCAACGATTATATAACAATAATTCAGCAATATTTCATGGAGATTTATAAATTATTTGAAATTTGGCAGATATAGAACGTTTACTTCACATAGCAAATTTTCTTTAACAGGCGCTTTAAAGTTTAAAAATATTCCGTAAACATGAACTTCAATAAAAATATATCACACATGATGTTTGACACTATTATCTACTAAGATATGCTTACCACGGGTCGTTGTTTCAAAGGAAAGATGGCGATTTTAGGGAATATCAAGTGTAGATAGCGCCAGATCCGACATCTAGTAGTTAGCCGTCGTCCATGAGGAAGTTAGCCTGTTATTAATAATTATAACTTACAAAGATCGTTCTGTATTTTTGCGAAATGTTTCCGCCACTACGTGATTGTCCAGCATATAGGAATGACGCCTCCTTTCTCAAAAAATGATAGGGCCCCGGCCCCACTCCACCCCTGTCCCAAAAATCAGTGCAGTGCCCGTCCCCTAGGAATGATTAACCGGCATACAGGAATAATCGTGCTTCCAGGAATAACTGTCCGCCAAGTAAAGATTGATCGCATACAGTCTCCTCGCCAGCCAGGTATTGTTGTCCGTTATCAAGTGTAATTTTCCAGTATATATGAATGACGGCTTGCCCACTAGGAATGGCTTACGCATCAGAAAAGACTGACCGGCAGACAGGAATAATGATCTCCCTTCAGGAATTATACATGTAGTCCCCCAACATGAAATGATTGCCAAGCATATATGAATGACGATCCTTCCCTGGGAATGGTTGACCGATAGACAGGATTAATATCCCCTCCTCCTGCCCTCAGCAATAGACCGTTTATAATAACCACCCGTCATCGTTAGAGTGAGAAACAATTCCTTGTTTACTACGGCAAAACAAGTAGGACAGATCGCAACACAATATGAGGAGACTAAGTTTGATCAAGAAGGCCGTATAATTTGTCTCTGTAATTTCAAGAATATTGAAATCTGCACCACAACCCATATATCATACAAGTTATTTCTGATAAAATCTGCCTGTGGGATGGAAGGTAGACTGATAATGTATTCCTCCGACTGGCTTAAATTTATTTCAGATTGAATAAAATCAATTATTTGCGACCAGTGAAGTGGCTAGATCCTAAATTATAAGTCTCGGGAGTTCAACCCAATTTTGAGTACAACAATTTTCACAATCTGTCACATTTCGTACTATAACCTCAATAGACAGGGTTCGCATGGGTGCTTATTTTCCTGGAAAGTACTTCAATAATTAAAAAATATATATATATCAAGGCCTTGGAAAACCTTGAAAATTGGCAGCCAGAGTGCTAGGGAAGTCGCTGAAAAGACTATGACAATCGAGTTTTAGTCCCTGGGATGATGGTTATCGTAAAAAAACAGGATCGTAGTTCATGGAGCAATGTCAAGAAATTTGCCAGGACATCTCGGAAGAAGTGCCAGAACAGCATGCAAATTGTTGATTGTAGATTAAATGAAAATATGTTAACATGGCAGTGTGACTAACGTCACCTTGACGTAAGACTTACCATTTCCATGGCCGTAGGAGGCATTGAGACTTGTTTTGCCAATTTCGAGGTTTCTAGGTCACCTAATTAGGTCAGAAATTGAGTCAGAAAATAGGTCACATTGACCTTGACCGAATTAGGGCAGGTCACACTGACATTGACCTAATTAAGCGCATTTTCATGGTCTTAGGAGGCATTAGGACATGTTTTTTGCCAATTTCGAGGTTTATAGGTCACCTAAGTAGGACAAATTTTCATCAAAAGTAGATCAGCTCAGAACTTGCTGGTAACAGTCCCCTAATGCACGTTCATGCCAAAAATCAAGGTTCTAATGTCAACGGTTCTCCATATTTTGCCGGAGAAAGGATTCGGATGGACTGACTGACTCACTCATTACCGGACAATTTGCAAATGAGAGCCTACTTCGTAGGAATAAAACAGTGTTGTCCTCCAGGTTACAGATGTATATTATTACTAGTAAAGTATGAATACTTCCCGTTTTTCCCGTACTAGTCCGACGACTCAAACATTCCGAAGTCACAATTGGCATACATGTCAAAATATGATGAAACTAATTCCATACATTTTAGCTATCCCGACCGTATGCAATAGTATTTTGTTAGATCCTCTGATCAAGGAGCTATCCGAATGTTTTCGCTGTGCCTCTGGTAGAAGACGGGTCCGCGCTGCTATAACATGGGGTATGCTCCAGAAAATTGACCACAAATAAATAAATCCATAAATATCCACAAATTGAAGTTTTGGATTGGTTCTTGGTAATTAATTGCTGATGACGAAGCCCGTCGATCACCAATCATAGCGACATACCAAAAATATACTGGACTCCCAAAATGCATAAATCACCATACAAAGCTAGATTCATAGCTGGTTCTAGAAGCTTCTTTCAACCCTATTGACGAGGGCCCTTCAGGAGGTAAAAGCATTTTGGGAAAGGTATTGCGCCACTATTTTCAAGAACTCTGGCGTTGAATGTATGTGGATATTGAAAAACTCAAAATGTCTTACGGAAGAACTTGATGCTAAAGGTCACATAACGTACAGACATGTATCCACATGGGATTTCTCGACTCTCTATACTACAATCCTCATGAGGACCTTATTGATCGTATAAGTTCATTAATAGTATCTGTGTTCATGAAAATCGATCAGATATATTAATGTCGGAAGCCATAAAGCATTCTTAGCTCTCGACTACATACAAGAGATATCATTCATGGATGTTTTTGTTTATAGAGTTGCTTGAATTTCTCATTAAAAATATCTATATGTGAAATTTGGCAACACAATATATCAGCAGCATATATAGGTATCTTAACATAATACTAATTGTGCACCCCTGTTGGCTGACCTGTATCTGTTCTCTTATGAATATGACTATATGCAGGCGCTTTCAAAAACCGATCCATTCAAAGCCCGTTCCTTCATTCACCAAACGCTATATAGACGATCTTCTCGCTGTGGATAATCGCTATATAAATGACGCAGTGAAGGATATATATCCACCTTCACTGGATTTGAAGGAAACTACAGATAGCCCTACAGGCGCATCTTGTTTAGATCTCTACCTCTATAAAAATGAGGCGGGCGTTCTCTCTCGTCGACTTTGTGACGAGGGAGATGATTGCAGTTTCGACATCGTAGACTGT
>JAVTVY010034517.1:0-14532 GCA_036873755.1 Hanleya hanleyi
ATGTTGCATTCAGAAATGTTTCAGCTATATAGCGACGTTCAAACAAAATTCTAAGTACTCAAGCCAATAACTAAGTAATCCAATTAACACATTAAAACATACACACATGAAAGATCAGCAAACACTTTTCCATTTATATCGATCACTCGTTCGTAATATCAGGCTATTTATAGAGATGGTTCTAAAGAAAGTGAGAGAGCAGCAAGTGCTACTATCTTTAGTTCCAACACTAAAACGAGTCGACTACCAGGTAAAAGTTCGATATTCACTGCAGAAGCAAAAGCCATATTGTCGGCTTTAGAAGGCATTGGGTCCACTAAAAGGAAAAATAAATCATATTCTCAGATTCACTGTCATGCCTCCAAGCGATCAAAAGTGGAACTTCGACTCACCCCACTGTCTTGAGTATTCTACAACTACATGACTGTGGATTTGATCAACAGATTGATATTGTGTTTTGTTGGATGCTTTAGTCACGTTGGCATCAAATGTGCCTAGATGATGAGGTAGATCTGTTGGAATCCCATATAGCGATTTCAGAGACCCTCTATCTGTAATTGTATGTATGAGGCAGCTGTTTCGGTCTTTATGGAATGCTGTGAATAATAACGAAACTTCATGAGTTCAAAAACTCTTAGGCTATACTCATCTGAACAGCCAGAAACGTTTCGATCAAACCATGGCGTGTAAGCCATACCAGGGCCTGGGAAAGGGGATCACTCCCTTTTGTCAAACTTTACCCTCTTTCAGGAGGGCTGAATGGGAAAAGACAACAGAAACCTAATCAGATAGAGGGCTATCCCAATAAAACTTCCATCCAAGTTTGGTGAACTTCCGTCCAGTAGTTCTCAGATATCTTGCAGACAAGGCCTGTATATACATGTACAAGTAGATGAACGGACGGACGGACACCGAACACGGATGAATGCATGCACACATACACCAAAACCTGATCAAATGAGGGGGCTATCCCACTGAAGCTTCCATCCAAGTTTGGTAAAATTCCATCCAGTAGTTCTCAAGATATCTTGCAGACAAGGCCTGTATATACATGTACAAGTAGATGGACGGACGGACACCGGACGAATGCGCGCACACACACCAAAACCTGATCAAATGAGGGGGCTATCCCACTGAAGCTTCCATGCAAGTTTGGTGAAATTCCGTCCAGTAGTTCTCAAAATATCTTGCAGACAAGGCCTGTATATGCATGTACAAGTAGATGGACGGACGGACGGACACCGGACACGGATGAATGCACGCACACACACCAAAACCTAATCAAATGAGGGGGCTATCCCACTGAAGCTTACATATAAGTTTGGTGAAATTCCATCCAGTTCTCAAGATATCTTGCAGACAAGGCCTGTATATACATGTACAAGTAGATGGACGGACGGACACCGGACACGGATGAATGCACGCACACACACCGCACACACTGTTTGCAGTTCTATGGTACTGACTGAGAACAGTTTTCTACAATTACGAAATACTTATTAAAATAAGATATCTTGTTCCAATCTAAGGCACGAAACATTTAGGCCTATATGCAAAATAGCCTTCATCAACAAAACCATGGCATCGCAAGAAGAATCTCCCCCGACAGAAGACTCCCCAATCCACACTCGCTCTGCAAACATGCCAGCCCCTTAACTGCAGAAACCCGCCAAATCCAGACCAGCAAAACCGATACAAAGAAGAGGAGGCAAAGGATCAGAAGACGACCCCCAACTCTACCAAGACCCAAGAGACGATATTCTCCTAATTGAGATCAGAGATGTTTAAGGCTACACTAGCCACCATGGGGAACACTCTTGGACAAATGTCCAAATGCATGCAGGAACTCCAAACCTCATTTGATGTGATGAAATCACTGACAGAAAAGAATGTTCACTCTGCAACAAAGATGCTTCCCGGAACACCTCAGCTCCCAGTGAACCCGAAGGTCCCTCCACAAACCATCACAGGCAAGAAACAAGTTGAAACCACCACGGGGCTATCCGGAGCATCTCTTATTAATTCTGGCAAGAACCCTTACGGTCCATCAGATTTTTAACTGAGTCAAGTTGAAATGTGTTCATACACACATACATACGTCTGTGTACCACATGTACGCATATGCCTCAGCATTAGCAAATGGTTATATGTACATGCAAAATGGTACAAATTGTTTAGACAGACTTTTGTTACATATAATAGAAGAATACTGACAGATGCATGTATGATTGCAGAGCTGCAGATTGTCATTTTTACTAAGATAAACATGATAGGCCAGTATACTATAATTGAACAGAATACATGACACACGCTGCAAAAAGGCGCGAAGCTTGCATAAATGGCCGACTGCTTTTGCTTTACAAACCCGGATGGAATGGCGCCATCTATGCACCTCGAGAAGTTCCAGGGGCGCCATCTGTATATTCTCATACCCATAAAGAGTCCCCCCTTGTTCTGGATTGCCGCTCCAGTTGTTATTCACTTTGACCGGAAGTTACCGTTCCGTCTTTATAATTACGTAGAGTTAGCTAGCCCGCCGTATTCTCCTTTGATCTTTTGTTTTAATAAATCGAAAATAGCATAGATTCAAATAGTTTATTGGTAACTCCGCTCCCCAGAAATCGAGTCGTGCGATTATTTTCATATATGTTTACGCACTTGAACACTTGGTTGTAAATTTCAGACGACGACTATCTGCCAGTCCTATAATTCGGCTATTTTATCTTCACTCTTAAATATTTGTATCTTATACCGCTTCAGCCGGAGCTAGAGGTCGTGTGATCATACCTTTCAATATGTCCACATGAACAGCTACAATATAAAACGTGGCTGGGATACAAATCATTATACAGGATCACTTTTGGTCCTTGTGATATTTTAGAAATAGGCAATCAGTAAATATGCCTGTGAAGTCTTTTTGTCAGTACTGCAGCATGTTCTTTCACCACTCCTTTTATGTTGCGTTTAATTGCCTGTATATGGTGAGATTCTGCTGACGCACGTTCAAGGGTTGCGTCCTCGAAGCTCGCCCTCTGTACAAATCATTGAGTGTAGGTTTGAGACTGATAAATATGTCGAAGAATGAAGCGCTTGGCGGGCCTCACAGTTGTGTTCTAGATAAGAACATGCATTATATTAATACAGCCCTGGTTTGGACCATTTTTCTATAAAATGGTCACATATAATTCATCATTTTCCATTGATCCATATGACTCGATAGGCCTATTGCATCGTCATCTTTAATATTTTATGTAATACCGTTCAAGCCGGTGTTAGGGGGCCGTGTGGCCATACCAATCAGGATGTCCACATGAACATCTACAATAAAAACTTGACTGGGATACAATTCATGACAGCATTAATTTTGATTTTTTGGAGATATGTAGTCCGTATAATGAACTATGGGGTCATATGACTTCTTGTCAGTACGCCAGCATCTTTCTTCACCACTATATGTTGTATTGAATTGAAGAGGTGAAGATTTCAAATGAAACCAACGAGTGATAAAATATACAGTTGTAAACACAGAGGCTCGTTACCGTTGGTTACTTTCAGCGTAAATTGGCGGAGGGGGCAGTTCGGGGGAGTAAAGGAGAGAGAGAGAATTCAGGTTTAATATCGCGTTCAGCAATATTTCAGCTCTAGCGACGGTCAAACAAAATTCTAAGTACTCAAGCCAATAACTTAGAGAAATAAATTTTGATGTCGCGTTCAGAAATGTTTCAGCTATATAGCGACGTTCAAACAAAATTCTAAGTACTCAAGCCAATAACTAAGTAATCCAATTAACACATTAAAACATACACACATGAAAGATCAGCAAACACTTTTCCATTTATATCGATCACTCGTTCATAATACAGATCGCATCAGGCTATTTATAGAGATGGTTCTAAAGAAAGTGAGAGAGTAGCAAGTGCTATCTTTAGTTCCAACACTAAAACGAGTCGACTACCAGGTAAAAGTTCGATATTCACTGCAGAAGCAAAAGCCATATTGTCGGCTTTAGAAGGTATTGGGTCCACTAAAAGGAAAAAATAAATCATATTCTCAGATTCACTGTCATGCCTCCAAGCGATCAAAAGTGGAACTTAGACTCACTGCACTGTCTTTGAGTATTCTACAACTACATGACTGTGGATTTGATCAACAGATTGATATTGTGTTTTGTTGGATGCCTAGTCACGTTGGCATCAAATGTGCCCTAGATGATGAGGTAGATCCTGTTGGAATCCCATATACCGATTTCAGACCCTCTATCTGTAATTATGTGAGGCGGCTGTTTCGGTCTTTATGGAATGCTGTGAATAATAACAAACTTCATGAGTTCAAAAAAACTCTTAGGCTATACTCATCTGAACAGCCAGAAACGTTTCGATCAAACCATGGCGATGTAAACCATACAAGGGCCTGGAAAGGGGATGCTCGCTTTTGTCAAACTTTCTACACTCTTTCCGAAGGCGTGGATAATTTGAAAAAGACCATAACCAAAACCTAATCAGATGAGAGGGCTATCCCAATAAAGCTTCCATCCAAGTTTGGTAACTTCCGTCAAGTAGTTCTCCAGATATCTTGCAGACAAGGCCTGTATATACATGTACCAGTAGATGAACGGAAGGACGGACACTGGACACGGATGAATGCATGCACACATACAACAAAGCCTGATCAAATGAGGGGGCTATCCCAATGAAGCTTCCTTCCAAGTTTGGTGAAATTCCATTCAGTAGTTCTCAAGATATCTTGCAGACAAGGCCTGTATATACATGTACAAGTAGATGGACGACGGACACCAGGACGAATGCACCAAAAACCTAATCAAATGAGGGGGCTGTCCCAATGAAGCTTCCATCCAAGTTTGATGAAATTCCGTCCAGTAGTTCTCAAGATATCTTGCAGACAAGGCCTGTATATACATGTACATGTAGATGGACGGACACCGGGCACGGATGAATGCACACACACACATACCAAAACCTAATCAAATGAGGGGGCTATCCCACTGAAGCTTCCATCCAAGCTTGGTGAAATTCCATCCAGTAGTTCTCAAGATATCTTGCAGACAAGGCCTGTATATACATGTACAAGTAGATGGACGGACGGACACCGGACACGGATGAATGCACGCACACACTGTTTGCAGTTCTATGGTACTGACTGAGAACAGTTTTCTACAATTACAAAATACTTATTAAAATAAGATATCTTGTTCCAATCTAAGGCACGAAACATTTAGGCCTATATGCAAAATAGCCTTCATCAACAAAACCATGGCATCGCAAGAAGAATCTCCCTCGACAGAAGACTCCCCAATCCACACTCGCTCTGCAAACATGCCAGCCCCTCAACTGCAGAAACCCGCCAAATCCAGACCAGCAAAACCGATACAAAGAAGAGGAGGCAAAGGATCAGAAGACGACCCCCAACTCTACCAAGACCCAAGAGACGATATTCTCCTAATTGAGATCAGAGATGTTAAGGCTACACTAGCCACCATGAGGAACACTCTTGGACAAATGTCCAAATGCATGCAGGAACTCCAAACCTCATTTGATGTGATGAAATCACTGACAGAAAAGAATGTTCACTCTGCAACAAAGATGCTTCCCGGAACACCTCAGCTCCCAGTGAACCCGAAGGTCCCTCCACAAACCATCACGGGCAAGAAACAAGTTGAAACCACCACGGGGCTATCCGGAGCATCTCTTATTAATTCTGGCAAGAACCCTTACGGTCCATCAGATTTTTAACTGAGTCAAGTTGAAATATGTTCATACACACATACATACGTCTGTGTACCACATGTACACATATGCCTCAGCATTAGCAAATGGTTATATGTACATGCAAAATGGTACAAATTGTTTAGACAGACTTTTGTTATATATAATAGAAGAATACTGACAGATGCATGTATGATTGCAGAGCTGCAGATTAAGTCATTTTTACTAAGGTAAACATGATAGGCCAGTAGGGTAAAGTCGGGTAAGTTCGGACAGTCGGGGATGTTCGGACAAGTGCAGAATATCCTCTTTCTTTCTGAATAAATCCGATTCCCCGTGTTATTTGCGCCCATGGGAACTAATGAACTCCCCCCTTTCGTGTGCGTTAAGCGTGACGTAGTATTACGTAATACCGGAAGTAGTTGATCGACCAATAGCAAACGAAATTCACAATCGGCCTTTTTCGTCGGCTGTCTGCTACTCGCCCACGCTCGTTTCACACGTCTATAATCTGTGCACATCCATTGGTAAGCGATCCAGTTAATGGAAGCCAAATATCATATTATTAATCCAAGAAGCCCATTTTTATGATTGAAATTATTAATTATTACTAAGCAATTGAAAAATATTGTAAAAAATCTATTTAAGAGTGTGTCCGAAATTACCCTCCATTTTTAAATCAAATATGAAAAAAGAATCCGGGTATTTCAAAAATTTGGAATAAATTAAAATAATTTCAATGTGGCATTCTGAAGAACATATATGCATATTGGAAACTAGTAACACTATACTGGAGTTCTGAGTGGATTGGAAATTATTCTCTGTATCAAATAATGTTCTATATATAAGTGAAATCCGAATAGCTGGTTTATGTGTGTATATATGCGTATTGCGCTGGTAGGAGCTTAAAAGTAAGGATAGGCGTTGTTTTTTAACATTCGCATTTCGTTTTGCGATACAAGAAAAGTAGTAGAATGTATGAGATAATGGGATTAATAATATGTAAGTCGAATTAAACGATGGAGAATTCTCGAATTTGAACTACCATGTTAGGTTTAAAGGAGCGAATCGAATATGAGGGGGGGGAGGTAGGCAGGAAAATTCATCGGGAACATTTTGGAATTTCAGATACACATATCGGACCCATTTCAAGTGACTTCAGTGACTTTATTGGGGGGGGGGCGCATAGTGGTCTTTGTCCCCCCCCCCCGCTCTTTTCATATTTGGAGGTGGGGGGGGGGGGGCTCCGCCGCGCCTGATTATACAATGTTAAATAATACACGAAACTATATTAATACTCCACAATAAAAAACATCATGATAATGTTTAGCGGAACCCTGTGCTGGAGAGGATGCAATCAGGTACATGCGAAATTTAGAAGGGATATATATCATCTCCATCATATGCATGGCACGTCTATGACAAACAAAAAATGAAACGAACTATACTCTGTGGTATGACGTTGGTGAAATCGGTAAACGATAATAGCCGATTGTCCCCTGGTGGGGTATGCTAGTGTCACAAATTATGCCAAAATGACAGAATGAAGAACTATTTTCAGTGAAAATAAAAGAAGTTATTCCGATCGCGTGAAATAACACACACACAGACGCATAGTATTTTGAAACTGATGATCGTGTTTCGTCCATTACGAAGCGCAAGATATTGGTGTAGGCTAGATATTTGTATGGATGGATGGATGGATGTACTTCGGCACTCCATCGCACCGCGATACTATATAGGGTAATATCCAAGCTGTACATCGAGAGGAAGCTTTGCGGCCTGATTAAGAATTGAAGCAGATATACCAGGATTTATCCTGTATGATGTGGTTTCTCCAACTTGGCCTACACCGCTTCAGAATGGCGATAGTTCGACATGCCATGTAATGGAAACATGGACACTTGGTGGCATAAAATGATATCTCGGTCCATTTTTAAATAAAGACTCGTACAAGGTCAAACCCAGCTGAACGAGCTGAATATTAAAGAACATATTTTTCCATTTAACAATATTTCTTTAAACGAATTCCTATTACCAGAAGTCGCACCGTGAGAATTGGCATTAAGGGATACACACTTCAATTACACAGCTGTTCTGGTGTAAAAGTATATCTCCTGTGATTTCATATTCCTTCAAGGTCCGTGTAACATCTGACAATTCAGATTTCCATCTTCCAAAATTGAAGTAGAAAGATTGAAAGCTTTACATCACTCCCGTGTTCGAGCTTTTCGTCGGCAAAGTTGAAAGCTGAAAGATGGAAAGCTCCACATCGCTCCCGTGTTCGAGCTTTTCATCTCGCAAAATTGAAAGTAGAAAGATGGAAAGCTCAGCATCGCTCCGGGTCCCGGATTCCATTTTTCCCAAATGAGTTTATGTCATATAGAAATACGAGAGCGATACTTTATTAAACTTGATCTGGTTTCTTACTTACAACATTTGCATTTACTTTGCACAGTTCAATTTTCGTTGGTTTCGCAAAATCAAAATTGAAATTTGACCGTCAATTTTCAATTTTTGTTTTCGGTTTCTCTAAATCAAAAATTGAAATTTGACATTCAATTTTCAATTTTCGTTCTACTTCGCCCAAAAATGAAATTCAAATATTGAAAATTGCCTCGACTTGTCCGTTTTTCGTTTTTTTGATTTTAACTTTGACGCGTCATTGTTAAATGCGCACGCGCAAGGCTTATGATGTCACTTTCGGTCCGCGGAGTAGTATGGGAAGCGCAAATCGGGTTACACGCACACATTTGTCGAAAATGCAAATGTTGTATAAGTTTGAAGAAACCAGATCAATTTTAATAAAGTATCGCTCTCGTATTTCTATATGACATAAACTCATTTTGGAAAGCTGGAATACGGGAGCGATGCTGAGCTTTCCATCTTTCTACTTTCAATTTTGCGAGATAGAAAGCTCGAACACGGGAGCGATGTAGAGCTTTCCATCCTTCAGTTTTCAACTTTGCGAGACGGAAAGCTCGAACATAGGAGCGATGTAGAGCTTTCCATCTTTCTACTTTCAATTTTGCGAGATGGAAAGCTCGAATACGGGAGCGATGTAGAGCTTTCCATCTTTCTACTTTCAATTTTGCAAGATGGAAAGCTGAATTGTCAAGTGTTACACGGACCCTTCATGTATACACTCCAGCACTTCAGTTCTTGCTCGACTATGTTTGGAGATAAAAATTATAACACAATTCCCTCAGTGCCATATAGACCGACAGCGCCTGTGCACACGGCCCCGGAGTAGTATACAAAGTCAGAATCAGGTCGTATAGTTAGGTGTGGAACGTGATACAGAGAACCACGACTAATAAAGGTCACTCCGTCCGCTTGCGTATATGCACACACATATAGATGCTTCGGCTACTTACTCAACGGCGAGGGTGTAGAGTACACTCAATGTGGGGATTATTTTGTCGTCGGGTTCAGTGTAGAATTAACTTCTTCTGCAGGTCCAGTCATGCCGAAAAAAGGGAACAATATTTATGGAAAATATAAAGAGGAGGATATTGAAGGGGCGGTCAAGGCTGTAGAGTCGGGCGAGAGCTCTATTAGACGAGCTGCAAATCATTTTGGGGTGCCAAAATCCACAATATCGGATCGTCTGACAGGCAAGGTGGCACAAGGATCTAAAATGGGAAGGGCACCAACCATTCCAGAAAAAATGGAACAGGCTATGGTTGACAATGCGCTGGCAGCTGCAGATAGAGGTTTCGGTGTCAGCCAGCAACAATTCATGTTCAAAGCGCACCAGGTGTGCAAGAAATTTAATATCAGTAATCAGTTCCGGGGTGAAATACCCGGAAAGGACTGGTTCACGGGTGTGAAACGGCGCCACCCGGAACTGACTTTGAGAAAACCCGAGCCCCTCACGACTGCCAGGGCTCGGTTAATGAACTCGGTTGTGGTCAACAAATACTTCGCTGACTTAGGGAAACTTTTGAGCGACCTGCAGCTTGCGGACAAGCCAAATTTAATTTGGAACATGGATGAATCTGGGTTTCAATTGAAGCATAAACCCACGACTGTTGTTGCTCGGAGAGGGTCCAGGAGCCTTCCGGGCAGAACCAGCAACAGTCGCGAGTCCATTTCTGTAGTTGTCTGTGCGAATGCTGATGGGCAGAACATTCCTCCGCTCATCATCGGAAAAGGAAAGACACAGAAGTCTCTTCAAACCTTTAATACACAGGACGGCCCACAGGGGGCATTGTGGACCTACCAGGCGAAAGCATGGATGGAAGACGTGCTCGGGGAAGAGTGGTTTCGAAATATCTTCTTACCGAATTGTGGTCCGGACAGGCCACAACTGTTGCTTCTAGACAGCCATTCTTCACATGAAACTTTGGGACTCCTGGAGAATGCCACGGCGGAGAACATCCATGTTATGGCCATTCCCCCGCATACCAGTCATTATTTACAACCTCTGGACCGCGCTGTGTTTGGCCCTCTAACTAGCAATTACAATCGAGTTTGCAGTAACTTTATGACTGCAGATCCGAATAATGTAGTATCAAAATCTTCTTGGCCAAAACTATTTAACGAATGTTGGTTATTGTCATTGACCGCGCAAAACATCAAAAGTGGGTTCGCTGCATGTGGAATTCATCCATTTGATCCATATCGTATTCCACCAACTGCATTCGCACCATCCAAACCGTTCGACACTCCTGTAACAACATCATCCACAATGTCCACTACAACATCACATACACCAACCCTTTCCACCCTTCCATCAGCAGCAACATCACCCACAGCTTCCACTGCAACATCACATACACCAACTCTTCCCACAATTCCATCAGTTGCAACATCATCTACAGTATTTACTGCAACATCACATACACCAACTCTTCCCGCCATTCCATCAGCAGCAACATCATCCACAGTCTCCGTCTCAACATTACATAGTGCCGTTCCCCGTCCGCAACAAACATCAGTCACATCTACACATACACAAGACACTGCAACATCCGTCGCATCCATGTACACACAGAACACTACAGTACAGAACGATCCAACCACGATTATAAACTTGACACTACCTGCAAGCTTCACGGAACAACACACAAACATTCCGTACATCATAAACCTCACTCCGGACATCGACATGGCACAACTCACTTCCCCAGAATATATTCCACTGGTCACCTCCTCAGCACCATTGCAGCAACACACACAACCCGCTGGACCTGAAAACATCACCCTTTCGGCCAATTGGAATAAAGAACTCGACACACTGTTTTCTATCCCCAAATTACAGAAAGGCCCCGCCAACAAAAAATCAAAAGCACTCACAGCTCACAGATTGTTAACAAGCAACGAAATTATAGCTGACAAGAAAGCAACATTAGAAGAAAAACAACAAAAGCTCAGGGAAAAACAAGAAAAGGAACAGAACAAGAAAAGAGTCAAAAATACGAAAGCAAAGTCCACCCAACTTAGGGAAATGTAGAAAATATTGTTTGGAAAGGTACAAATCACTCTCCGAACTAACTTGTATCAGACATGGACGCCTGTTTTAATAAAACAAATGGGTCTGATGTAGAGAAATTGTACAGTTTGTTTTCTTTGTGTGAAATATGCGATGTAGTTTGCTATTTTCACTTTGTACATTGTACGCTATTACTATTTCAGTGCAATGAAGAACGCAATTGTCAGGTCCGTCTTCGTGGTTGGGATGCATCATTACGGTGCAAGGGAACTGCGTGTGGATGCCAAATATACTGCGAGATATGAGCCAGACACTGAATTCCATTCTAGAGCTGTGGCAATCTATGACGGTCCACGGAAAGTTGGCTATCTTAGAAGGATAAGTGCAGAAAACGTATATAAACTATTTGAAGAGTCCTTGGCGGCGAGAAACATTTTCTATATTAAACCAAAGTTTCCAGCCGTGGTGTACAACAGGTGGACAGGGCCCGTCCAAACCTGCACATTAGGTTTTAAATGCCCGGACGACAATGTATCTCGAGTCAGAGAAATTCTGTCATTCAGTGACCTCGATGTCATAATTATGTAATCTGCCATTCTACGGAATTTGCACTTAGTGGTATCGTTCTCCCGCGTATATATGTTTGAAATGTTTGCCCGATCTCGGTATATCACAGCACATGTCAAAATATTGGAAATGTACATATTTAGATCTGGACTGCTAGTTCGCATGTTTCAGTAGCCAATTTTTTTAAAAATTAACGCCTGTCCGAAATTCCCCGTCTGTTGTCCGAAGTTACCCACCGAGTGTCCGAATTTCCCCGAACAGTGTCCGAACTTCCCCGAATCCGACTTCTTTTCAATTCCGCAATTTTAATCGATCTGCATGCACGTGATCAGATTCTGCGCGTTTCAAGCAATTAGTTGACATTTGCAATTATCCAGATTCAGTGACATACTTTTCTTTGCGGACATTGGTTATACATATATTCGCCGGTATTGCCGAAAGTGTCCGAACTTACCCGACTTTACCCTAGTTCCACAAAAATCTATCTGTCGCATGCGGAAAGTAGGATTTCATCCAGCAAAAACGATAAAATGCGATCAATTTTCGTAAATACCTTTTAGGAGTCTAGATCTATCTGAAGCAACGGACAATCCAAGAAATAATCCATTGAAAATTTATTCCAAGCCAATCTTTGGCCATTGTTGTTGGATTTCTCTGTCAACATTTCCCGCGCCAATTTCACTTCCGGTTGCTGCGCGTCAATTCATGCGAGGTGGTCCGGTGCATGCAAAAGTCGGACCTGCTACGAAACGGAATCGGACTATCTGTTGTTTTTTTTTCCAGTTGGTACTGATGGTAAATAATATTGTTGGCCTCTTTTCCTGGGCTTCTATTCACAAGCTGAAGTTTTTCTAAGCAGACATTTCAGTTAATTGATAATTCCAACGGGACTCTGGTGGCTGATTCTAATTTATTGCAATCAGCAATTTACAAGGGGAGACTTTTGATAAATATAAGTATATATAGTCCACATGATTCAGTCAACAAGGCTTTTGCAGTTCTAATTGCAGAAATTAGGGGAAATAGTTGTCTTTGACATATCAAAGTTGACATCAACTTTCCATTGGTGCTCAGTTTTAAAGAACATGTGTGCCAAATAAAAAAATGAATAATAATAAATATAAAAAACGCCCACCTCATTTTTAGTTGGACAGTCAGCGAAGTTTTAGTGGAGACAGTAATACCACATACATAAAACTTCTTTTTTATTGCAATGTCTTAAAGCAGTCAAATAATTAATAATTACAGAATTCAGCATCATCATAATTTCCTCCCAAGGTCATGAGAAGCTAAAGATTAATTAACAGAGGCCTTATTGGTGGATTTGCACATGTAGACAAAAAAAATAGCTGTCCAACTTCATAAATAGCAGGTGATGTTAGATTTGACCTGCGATTTTTTTTTCGATGGAAAAAAATAGCAGGTCATCACAAATTTCCTAATTCGGACCCTGCATGTAAGTTTTGAAGTTTTAAATCAAATAGTAGCCGAGATATCATCTGGACAAGTTTGATCATAGGGACGGATGGATAGAAGGATGGACAAAGTGATAAACTGATGGACAAGTTTGATCATAGGGACGGATGGATAGAAGGATGGACAAAGTGATAAACTGATGGAAATGGATAAACTATCAATTGGTAATACAAATATTTACTGGCAATTTTTATGAAAATCAACAGATCACTGGATAAAGGCTCCAGGTTGATAGCTGAAAACTTGTGCATTAGAAATGTGTACATGGAGCATAGGTCAGAAGTTTTGTCTATTTCTATAAAATGAGTTATATTCCCAATCAATTTAGTGTTGGGGGAGGGGACATAATCTAAAGTTCAGCTAGTATGAAGGGGTTACCCAGGATCAGGTACGCACCAAAAGTGAAAATAGACCTACATATTTAAGAGTTTCTTTACACAATTAATTGAAATTAAGATCAGTTATACCATGATAATCCAGTTGTTAACTATTTATGCAAAAGAAGCTGCAGAAGGCCTCTTGAAGACAGTCAATTAAACTTGTATAATTTATTAACAGTCGATTAATTTTATTGGATGATTGATACATTCCAGCTAATTAGGCATTTCTATCAAATTGTTGAAATTCAACCATTCAAGTTTACGACAATGTTTTACTTTGCATATATGAATTAATTAATGAATTAATTTCATTGAATAATTAATCCTCACTGATTAGCCTCCTTCAAATAAGGTAACTAAAAAAATAATAAAATACTTACAGGACTCCAGCTGTGCAGTAGTTTCTTCTGTCATTTTGAAGATTGCAAAATCTTCACAAAATCGAAACAATCTCAATTCACTTCTTTGATCCTTTGGGAAAAGTTTTGTAAATGAATTTTTCGGATTTTCAAAAACTTTCTGAACAATAACATCAAATGTATCTGGATGAATGCAATCAGCGCAACTGAGATTTGTTGAATTCTGGATTGAAAAATTCAAACACGGTGTACAGTATCACAGTTAGACTCGTTTTGTAATGCTGAGACTTCAAACTTCACATGTACCAGTTGGTGAACTAACAGTATGGCCGAGCCTTGGCTAATTAAGTCGAATGTTATGCGTCAGTTGTGCATTAGACTGGTGGCGGAGACGCGTCACCTGGCAATAGTACCAGTAAAGGGTTTTCACACCTCGGCCTGTAAAGGATGCACACACTATCCAGGGCCAGTGATCCTCACAAGTTAAACATGGACACAGCTGGCAGTGTGGTCAGGAATATATTCAAGGCACAGGAAAAAGTCGCCAGCAGGAAATATACACACTAACATCACCCCGGCATGGCTGGGGG
>JAVTVY010034518.1:0-14131 GCA_036873755.1 Hanleya hanleyi
GGACACAATGTCTCATCTCACTTAACAATGTCCTATCTCACGTAACAATGTCTTATCTCAGTTAACAATGTCTTATCTCACTTACCAATGTCTTATCTCACTTAACAATGTCCTATCTCACTTATCAATGTCTTATCTCACTTAACAATGTCTTATCTCACTTAACAATGTCCTATCTCACTTAACAATGTCTGGGTTAACATTGTTTTATCTGAATTATCAATGTCTTATTTGACTCAACAATGTCTTATCCGAGTTAGCAATATCTTATCCGAGTTAGCAATGTCTTATCCGAGCTAATGTCTTCTCTGGGTTAACAATGTCTTCTCAGGGTTAACATTGTCTCATCTGAGTTAACAATGTCTCATCTGACTTAACAATATCTTATGGGATTTAACAATGTCTGAGTTACCAATGTATTATCTGAGTTAACAATGTTTTATCTGTCGTAACAATGACTTATCCGAGTTAACAATGTCTTATCCTAGTTAGCAATATCTTATCCAAAGTATTATCTGAGTTAACAATGTCTTATCTGAGTTAATGTCTTCTAGGGGTTAACATTGTCTTATCTGGGTTAACAATGTTTTATCCGATTTAACATCACAATGACTTGTCTGAGTTAACAATGTCTGATCCGAGTAAACATGTCTTATCTGACTGACAATGTCTTGTTTGAGTTAACAATATCTTATCCGAGTTTACCATGTCTTATCCGAGTTACCAAATGTCTTATCTGAGTTAACAATGTTTTATCCGAGTTAACACTGTCTTATCCGAATTTACAATGTTTCATCCGGATTAACAATGTCTTATCTGAGTTAACAATGTCTTATCTGAGTTAACAATGTCTTATCTGAGTTAACAATGTCTTATCTGAGTTAACAATGTTTTATCCGAATTTACAATGTCTCATCCGGATTAACAGTGTCTTATCTGCGTTAACAATGTCTTATCTGAGTTAACAATGTCTTATCTGAGTTAACAATGTCTTATCTGAGTTAACAATGTCTTATCCGAATTTACAATGTCTCATCCGGATTAACAGTGTCTTATCTGAGTTAACAATGTCTTATCTGAGTTAACAATGTCTTATCTGAGTAAACAATGTCTTATCTGAGTTAACAATGTCTTATCTGAGTTAACAATGTCTTATCTGAGTTAACAATGTCTTATCTGAGTTAACAATGTCTTATCTGAGTTAACAATGTCTCATCCGGATTAACAGTGTCTTATCTGAGTAAACATCACAATGTCTTATCTGAGTTAACAATGTCTTATCCGAGTTCAAAATGTCTTATTCATGTTAACTCTATTTTATCTGAGTTAACGATGTTTTATTCGAGTTAACAATATCTTATCTGAGTTAACAATGTTTCATCTGAGTTGCAAATCACGTCAAAAGTTTTCCCTTTCGGATATTTTTCCTTTCACACCATTGCTAGGGGCCCTGATGTCAGGTCATTCACACCATTGCTAGGGGCCCTGATGTCAGGTCATTCACATCATTGCTAGGGGCCCTCATGTCAGGTCATTCACACCATTGCTAGGGGCCCTGATGTCAGGTCATTCACACCATTGCTAGGCGCCCTGATGTCAGGTCATTCACACCATTGCTAGGGGCCCTGATGTCAGGTCATTCACACCATTGCTAGGGGCCCTGATGTCAGGTCATTCACACCATTGCTAGGGGCCCTGATGTCAGGTCATTCACACCATTGCTAGGGGCCCTGATGTCAGGTCATTCACACCATTGCTAGGGGCCCTCATGTCAGGTCATTCACACCATTGCTAGGGGCCCTGATGTCAGGTCATTCACACCATTGCTAGGGGCCCTGATGTCAGGTCATTCACACCATTGCTAGGGGCCCTGATGTCAGGTCATTCACACCACTGCTAGGGGCCCTGATGTCAGGTCATTCACACCATTGCTAGGGGCCCTGATGTCAGGTCATTCACACCATTGCTAGGGGCCCGGATGTCAGGTCATTCACACCATTGCTAGGGGCCCTGATGTCAGGTCATTCACACCATTGCTAGGGGCCCGGATGTCAGGTCATTCACACCATTGCTAGGGGCCCGGATGTCAGGTCATTCACACCATTGCTAGGCGCCCTGATGTCAGGTCATTCACACCATTGCTAGGGGCCCTGATGTCAGGTCATTCACACCATTGCTAGGGGCCCTGATGTCAGGTCATTCACACCATTGCTAGGGGCCCTGATGTCAGGTCATTCACACCATTGCTAGGGGCCCTCATGTCAGGTCATTCACACCATTGCTAGGGGCCCTCATGTCAGGGCATTCACACCATTGCTAGGGGCCCTGATGTCAGGTCATTCACACCATTGCTAGGG
Source organism: Hanleya hanleyi (assembly GCA_036873755.1). Lineage (NCBI taxonomy): Eukaryota > Metazoa > Mollusca > Polyplacophora > Lepidopleurida > Hanleyidae > Hanleya > Hanleya hanleyi. The sequence continues at coordinate 2,358 of JAVTVY010034518.1, forward strand.
GCCCTGATGTCAGGTCATTCACACCATTGCTAGGGGCCCTGATGTCAGGTCATTCACACCATTGCTAGGGGCCCTGATGTCAGGTCATTCACACCATTGCTAGGGGCCCTGATGTCAGGTCATTCACACCATTGCTAGGGGTCCTGATGTCAGGTCATTCACACCATTGCTAGGGGCCCTGATGTCAGGTCATTCACACCATTGCTAGGGGCCCTGATGTCAGGTCATTCACACCATTGCTAGGGGCCCTGATGTCAGGTCATTCACACCATTGCTAGGGGCCCTGATGTCAGGTCATTCACACCACTGCTAGGGGCCCTGATGTCAGGTCATTCACACCATTGCTAGGGGCCCTGATGTCAGGTCATTCACACCATTGCTAGGGGCCCTGATGTCAGGTCATTCCACCATTGCTAGGGGCCCTGATGTCAGGTCATTCACACCATTGCTAGGGGCCCTGATGTCAGGTCATTCACACCATTGCTAGGGGCCCTCATGTCAGGTCATTCACACCATTGCTAGGGGCCCTCATGTCAGGTCATTCACACCATTGCTAGGGGCCCTCATGTCAGGTCATTCACACCATTGCTAGGGGCCCTCAATTTTTATTAAGACGTTAATTCTCTGCGGCTCTGTCAGATTATGGATGGGTAAAACACATATCGCAGATGAACGGTTTCATTCATAATTTTTAAGTAATCGATAACATACAATAGTGGTGGCAACAAAGAACGGCGTAATCGGACAAGGAGTCATAGAAGTCCACAGTCTGATTCTGACGGCTTCGTACCGCGGGACCATGAGTGATCCTCGTATATGGAGTTTCCATATCTCTGTCAGACTGTTTGCGTGATCCGAGTACCACCCTTATGTGAGCGGAGTACCACCCTTGCCCATTTGGACAGCTGTACACTGGATACGGCCTTCATAGTCACGTAATAGCAATGGGGAGTGGTACTGTACAGTATGTGGGACGGAACAAATACAATACAAGCGTCTGGTCCGTCATTCAATATTCAGCCGTCGTTCATTGAAGAGTTTCCGCATCCATAATCCAAAAACCTCTTCTATATTCCATATAACAGCATTAGCACCAATTTCAAAACAACAACAATCATAGTATACATAAAGATAGGCCAGTTTCCTGTAAGAGAGAGCGGTCAACAGTTTTCAGTGATGCCGAAAAGACATCTTGATGTTCCAAAAACTATCAAATCCGTATCGCTGGTCAGTATTCTTAATCCATAGCATTTTCCTTGTAAATTTTATATCTAATGGGTTATGTATCTCAGTCACGCATTGATTGTGCCTGTTCATATGAACACCATGAGAATCATGTTTTCATACGGACTCTACTGGAATTAGACACATTTTAAGAAACGTATCGCCATCAATCTTGCACGCTACGCTCGTATTTTTTCTATCAGCATGCGATATGTATCGCCAAATTCGAGAAACTTTGAGTGGAGACACTTGGTGTTTTTTTAAGTTTCTGCAATAATGTTTTGACAAATATATGTATGTTTATTGGGATAGTTTACGATGTCGAAATTTTTGGTCTAAAAATCAATGTAATCCCTGTTATGTCAAGCAGTAGTACCACTCTTATGCTATCCCAGATAATACGTCAACGTGGGTTCCATGTTGGACCAACAACATTAGTTTTGTTGGGCCAACATTGGTAAACGACAACTTCATTTTGCTCATCGGGCAACGTTGCGCCAATGACATTGGGTCAATCACGTTGTCGGCCCAACATTATGCGAAGGATATTGGGCCAACGTCGCATTACTTATCATGACAACGTCGGGTCTGTCAGAAAAATGAATCTTTGGATACTGCCAGCCTCATCCGCTGGTGATTTTTGGCTTTGGGGTCATTTTGCCTGTTTTTCCTATTGGATTATCTCCGTTTCCTAGGTTAAGAGATAGGGATTTCCTTTAAAAGCCTTCTAGCCGGGATTTTTTCACAGCAACATCCATCCAATTTGATGAATTTTGATAGACATTGTGATTATCTGCAAACCGTTAGAATATGAGAAAAAGTTAAATACTATTTATATGAATTTTTCATGAATATGCTACAAAACTATGGCTTTTCCCTATGCTTTCTTGGTTATCGAATGAAGCATGGGTTAGTCCACTTAATGTTACCTACAGCTAAAAAATGCACATCAACCTATATTTTTTTCTTTGTTTTTCCTCATATTACACAATTATGAATGCAACAACACACTTTGATTTACCAGCAGCGGATTTCCTTATGAGAAATTACACTGGGCAAAAATATGTTTTGCTCATGGTATTTTTTCTTAGCATTCGAACTACATATATATCCGACTGGATAGAAATTGGAAACTGCTGTTGAGCCAGATTGAATATAGCAATCAAAGAAACTGTGCTATCGTAAGCTTATGCCATATTATATCTAGCATAAATACGCTATAGTAATTCTTTCATAATGCTTACATGGTATTTCTACTAAAGCACGGTATTATAATAGGCTGTTGGTATTTTACTCATAAAATGATGTTCCTACGAAGTAGGCTACCATCTGCAAATTGCCCGGTAGTCAGTGAGTCCATCCGAATCCTTTCGTCGACAGAATAAGGAGAACCGTTGACACAAAAACCTTGATTTTTTGCATGAAGTTGCATTAGGGAACTGTTACCAGCAAGTTCTGAGCCGACTTACTTGTGATGAAAATTTCTGGTGATTTTTGATGAAATTCACTGGTGATTCTGACTTGGGCTGTGCCCATCTTAATATAGGCAGGATTCCAACTTGGGGCGGGGGGATTTCCAAGAGTTCATTACGCGTCGGAGTCCAAATGCCTACCCTACTTCGTAGGTCCTGTAACGTTAGTCACACTGCCATGTTTTTAGCCAGAGGAGCAATATTCCACGCTCGATAAGACATAGAACCATTGATGATCTTACTGTGACTCCAGTTTGATATTCTTTGATTGTACAACACCCTCGATCACATCATAAGTCCAGCCTAAACAATTAAGAGATATACGATACCCTTTGATAAAAACTTATTTCCCACATTTATTTTAAAAAATATGTTTTTTTTAAGAAAGTAGGATCAACCAAGTGGCGTGGACTACAAGAAATATTACTAAATTTACCCATACACCAACTGTCTGAAAAACTTTTGTTACACTTATACTACCGTATTTTGTACCGTAAAGTAGGCTCTCATTTGCAAATTATCCGGTAATGAGTGAGTGAGTGGGTCAGTCCATCCGAATCCTTTCGTCGGCAAAATAAGGCGAACCATTGACATTAGAACCTTGATTTTTGGCATGAACGTGCATTAGGGGACTGTTACCAGCAAGTTCTTAGCTGACCTACATAGGTGACCTATAAACCTCGAAATTTTGAGACGATTTCAGGTTATTTCTAGACAGATGGTCCCCAAGTCATCTCTCGACCGTTTCCCGTATTTCTAGATAGAGGGCCCCCAATTCATCTCTCGACCGTCTCTCGTATTCCTACGAACCGTTGACATTAGAACCTTGAGTTTTGGCATGAAGGTGCATTAGAGGACTGTTACCAGCAAGTTCTGAGCTGACCTAATTTTGATGAAAATTTGACCTACTTAGGTGACCTGTAAACCTCGAAATTGGCAAAAAACATGTCTTAGGTCAAGGTACACACTTAAATCATATCAAAACCTACTTCGTAGGTCCTGTGACGTTAGTCACATTGCCATGTTTTAAAGAATATATCGAAAAAACAGATGACTCTTGAGGTTACCAACAACTTCTTAGAAAAATACGTGTTTTATCTAAAACATGAAACCAAAACCTCAACTATTGGAAGCGGTTTTTTTAGTGCCACAAGACCAAAAGCAACCGCTGACAGATACAAACAGTTCCTTGCAGATTTGCCCTTCATTCCTAAAAAAATGTTGTTTGCCTCTGACTAGCTGGGACAGCGTAAACCAGAAGGAAATAAAGAAAGACCTGGAAACTCGAGATCTTTCTCTTTAAGGACGGGCACATTCACCTGGTGGAAAAATACACCAATCTTGATTGAAGAGATGAAAGACTACATCTCCAGCCAAAGCACGGGTTCAGCACGGGTTTGATGGGCTTCTGACACTGTGAAGTCAGAATAAAAAGGCGAGGGTATCGTCTCCAAATTAGACCAGTGGTTAGCCGATCTCCATAACAAAAACACCAAATCTGAAGATACTGAGGCTACAATAATATAATCGCCTCCAACACGGAAAGGACAGATTCCAAAAGCATGGAATCCTCACGTAACCAACAATAACCCACAACAAGGAATTTTCGCTTTACGGAAATGGGCCCAAATTCACCAGCAAACCTAAGACCTTCGTCACTTCCCAAACAACGGAGTATAAAGCTGAGAGACAACGGCCCGGAGCAACCAATTTCACAAACCCTTCACCTCGAGGTGTCAATCGACGTGATCATCCACATGGGGCATTATTCATCGAACAGTATAGAAACAGAATAGATAACGTTTCTAACAAACAAGACGAAACTGTACAAAATAGATCAGGAATATTATTTAGAGCCCAAGCAAGAGGAGCCGGAAACAGCTCAATCAAAATATACCCCTGACTAATTCATCTCCTGCTCGCTACAACAAATATTCTAAACAGAAGTTATTAAATTGTTTCTGTCCAATCCGAACATTATGAAAAGGTAAAGCACTAGTGGTAATGGATGGGGAGTATTATAAAAACAATTCTGGAAATATTGAACGTTAAAAACGCTTACAAATCCAGATAACCAAATCATAACAGAACTCCGTGAACTTATTCGGAAACATTCGCAAGATTCTAATCAAAAACGAAATAAAATTTCTGACTGAATTCGAGTTCAAAATTAGCAACTTTTGTGGTCTCTCGAAAATCCATAAACCGGTAGAAATAAAGTCCCTGGATCTCGAATTTAGATCCATTGATCCTGGTCTCTCATCCCCTACGCAAAGGACTCAAGCAAGTTAAATGTTATTCAAGGGATGATTAAATTTTTGGAATCAATTGCTCATTGAACCGAACATTGATACTAAAATGGCCACTTTCGATGTTGACAGCCTATACGACAGTATCCTACGTGATTTGGGATTAGAAGCTATTCACTACTGACTCGTTCGAGATCCATACACTCTCTATGAGCGATTCTCTGAAGATTTCATTTTAGACAGCATGAAACTCCTTCTGAACAATAACTCATTTTGTTCCTATAACAATCATTACTTGCGACTGTCATGGGTACACAAATGACCCCGGGATATCCAACCCTATTAATGGACTTTTTAAATATAATCCTTTTCGATAAAGTTAAATCAACATACGGGGAAAATTTCCCATTGATTTCGAAGAAATGTGGAAAAGATATGTTGATGATTGCGTCATTTTCTGGCCCTTTGCAAACAAACCTGTCGAGTCTTTACACGCACTTCTCAATTCTTTCCATCCACATATATATATAACAAATTGACAGTGAGATAACATTAATACCTTGAGTATGAATATCTCGACCATTATCAACAGTAAAAATATGATCTAAACTTAAAGAAAATTCTGACACGGGCTTCGCATTTAGAAACTCGATTGCATACACGGGTCTCTATGTATAAAATACGTGAGGTGCATGTATTCATATTTTAGAGAGAACTACCATTAAGTCCACCCATCAATATTCTGAATTTAAGGTCAAATTTAATATGTTGTGTTATTCCAAATTTGTTGTCTTTGTTCTTTTCAGTACAAACTGCGATAAAAAAATATATCGGGTAAACAACTGATGTACGTTCAAGTTTAACAGTAGATAGACTGCATATTAATAATGAGAACCATTGTTCTGTGCCAGTGAGAATGTGCTCACTCTTTCAAGTTTTTTTTCCTTCTTCAATGTTCATGAGGGTAATCATGGAGGCTTTGTTATATATCAAGGAAACCCTATTTATTGGAAACATGCGCCACCAACTCGATAGTAGCCACAGACATAAAGGATGTACATTGCCTTAAATCAACTAGTATTATAAACTGTGTAGGAATTATTCCAACTTACAGGTACGGACCACTGGCTTCTTTTATTGATCTTACTTAATAATGTGTAGAAGTTTAGCACGCTTTAACTTGTGAAATCATGAACTTTCTGTTGCTGTTTAGTGACAACGTATACACTATACGGTACCGGTATATAAACTGTGCTATTACTCCTGTGTACAATATTCCTTGAAGAGAACAAAGCTCGAAAATGCAGTCGGAATATAATGTCATGAAGAATATATTTTTTCTTATACCACTTCTCCACATCCGAAGACCACTCGTTTGATACTTATATTTGTGTACATTTGCGCAAATCTACTGATCCTTCATTCTATAACAATTGTGTCATAACAAATGGCTAGTGTTTTAGCACGGTTGTGTAAAACGTACACGTGTCAAGGGCAGTATTCTATTTTACAAGGCGGGAGAGGAACGGGAACGGGTCGTCCACTTCATACAATCGAAGAAAAGCACAAACAAATTGCAAGATGGAATTTCTATCTCAAGTTTAACTGTTGTTACCATCATGAAATTGATTAACAAAGCGACACAAATAGACCTACATCAATTTATTTTCCACACAGCCTGCTCGAGATTGAAGAATTACCCACCAATAAGAGACCACATATACTCGTCGATTGATATTGGCACGTTGCCAATAGACAAGAGGGGGAAATATTTAACAAAGATATGGCAATGCGGGAGAGTAGCAAATCTTTACAATATGTTTCAATCTTTTGTTCTAATCTTTGTCAATATTTAATTTAAGTAGTGCTAAATAATAGAAATAATGTTTTCATAGGCGTGCTCAATTTGAAGCACGGTTAATGTGGAAAAGTTTATAAATTTTAGGGCGCGAGCTTCGCTATAAATTTCCCCACACTAACCGTGCTACAAATAACCATTGAGCACGCCTATGAAAACATTATTGCTTAAATATAGCACTGTATTTTTGTATATTATGGTGTTTTACTATAATTTACTATAGTACCTGGATATAAATCTTTAAGACTACTACAGTAGTTTACTTTAGTTTACCGGTAATGTACTTTAGTATTTTATTATTTTTATAACAATGAACTGAGGATGCTAGCCACATTTTGACCTATATGCCATATGAAAATAGGTAAAAGTCACTCCTGAAGTAACCTGGCTCAGAGGTCACCATAAGACAGCATTGGGAAAGCGACCAAGGCTCTAGCCATTTATGTTATTGAGATATTGCGTACACAAAATTTCAGACGGACAAACGGACGAACAGCATTTCTATTATCTCCGCCGAATAACGTGACGGGAGACAAAATATACCCCATATTATGACAAACACTATAGTGCTACTCTGATGCTATAACAATCACTAGTACTGTGCTATAGTAAACAACCACATTATATATAGTAGAAATACGCTATAGTAATTTTTAAATCTTGCTATTATAGTATTTTTGTTATAGCAAGATACTACAATAGGCTGTGGTATTATACTATAATATTTACTATACTTCCCCATAGTAGACTGAAGTACTATATAATATTTTGGGACAACTACAGTAGTTCACTATACTACTCTGCAGTACTATATAATAATTCAGGACTACTACAGTAATATTAATTAATATTTCACTATAGTATACTTTCATAACAGTACAGTATACTACAGTATTTCACTGTATAGTTTAGTATCTATAGCCCCGTTCACATGCACACAATTTACTCACCTGTGTAAAAATACACATGTGTATATTTACACATGTGCAAATATACTTTTGCACCTGCTCTTGACCAGATGCAAATAAACTCAAAGTGCAAATATACATACATGTGTATTTCCGTTCACATGACAAGAAATACACATGTGTATTTTTTTACATAGGGTGCAAATTTGCATACGTGAGTAAAAGTGTGCATGTGAACGGGGCTTTAGTAAAACATTTCACTGTAACACTTTACTATAGTGTTTTACTATAGTAGTTTACTGTAGCATATTTTCTATAGTATATTATAGTACTCTAACATATCAGAGTATCATACTGTAAGATTGTAGACCGCTATAGTATTCGGCAGAAGTTTTCTCAAACATTTTACTATAGTGTTTTACTATAGCACATTGTGGTCGTAAACTTTGATTGAAGGTGCTTGATGGTATAGCATTGTCCGATCAACACATGGACATCAAGTTTGCCTTCAAATGCAGATATTAATGGTCTAAATGAAGTTTGGATTTAGAATTTACCTTAATTCTAGATCCTAAGTGAAAGTTATCGAAAAATTTATGAATACAGTACAGAAATTTCTATGGAATTTGACAGGTTACAATAATACTCCTAAATCCACCATCCAACAACATAAATACTTCGGATATTTTATCTTTTCTGAAATTCAACTGTAGAAATATTATCCTGAAATTACTATGTTACTTACTTACTTGTTTTACCAATTGGTCATGTTGTAACGTCTCTTTAACTCTCGCGAAATTTCTGACAAATTTAGATATAGTGTATCTGAATCTGACTACAAATTTATTTTAATATATTCCGAGAATTTCATAAGATGTCACGCGAATTTCAGTAAAGTTTTAAAGTAATCCATTTATATAATTCCCTATACTAAGGTACTAGTAGCTTGTGTTATTTAAGTCCTGCACCCTCAGCTACAAGTGCCATATGCTATAAATCCATCCGCAGCAAATTTTATTTTTTCCATTTACTATGGAGACAAAAACCTACACAGGCGATAAAACGTTTCCACGTGTGTGTTCACGTGTGTTACATTTATGGGTCACGTCAAATCAACTCACATGACTTCCGCCATTTCAAAGACATGTATATGCACTTTGCTTCAAGATTACGCCTGCAACACCTCTCTTTGCTGTAAGGTATTTGTGAATAAAGGAATGTAGGCCAAAAGTGTTTGTGCGTCACAAAAAAGCAGCATTATTACTCGCAAGCCTCATACACAGGTCATAATTTGTTGCCACGGAAATGTTAACAATTGCGCGTCTGATATTAAAGTCGGATGAGCGAAAAGTTGTCTGGTGTTCTATTCATGCAGGAAAGTCAGTATAAACATATAAGGATAAATCTAATTCCCACGAATGTCTATTGTTAAATGTACCTTGTTAGTTTCAGGTGCTTGCACGACCCCACCTACCACCCCAACCCTACCGTACTACATGTACCTTCCCCCAAATGAAATGAGCATTTGAAATCAATTGCAAATGTTCTAATATGAATTGTTTAAATAAAAGCTTAAATTAAATTTTATATTTTAAAATTAAAATTAAAATTAAAATTAAAATTAAAATTAAAATTAAAATTAAAATTAAAATTAAAATTAAAATTAAAATTAAAATTAAAATTAAAAATTAAAATTAAAATATCAAATCTTAAACTTAAAAGTTCAATTTGAAATTCAAAATTCGAATTCAAATTTTATGCAAGATTAAAATAATTTAATGAAAATTCCAATTTCAAGTTGATAAGATGATGTTCGAAACTAATTTGACTCTCCACAAAGGAGGTGTTCGCTTTAGATGGATATTTTTCCCTTCAGAGTCGCTCTCTGTTGCTCTATTGTCTTGCTCCGAGCCGGCCGGTATATTGTGACGTAATGCTCAGGTATTCCCCAACTCTTTGTCAGACAGACGAGGCCAGTCTAATGGGAAATTCTGGTTCATATTCTCATACAGTTACCAGTATGAGTATTAGTATTTTCATGAACGACAGATATTTACGAACAATAATCAGTTATATTAATATATAAACCGACTAGAAAACTGATAAATCACTGCCAAAAGTTCAGTGAACAATAATTAAGGAAGTAACTGCAAAACAAAAACACAAAAACATATTGGCACATGCATAATCACTTGGGAAAGCAAGCGTCACCACTTGTTGAGGGTCATTTCCTTAATCAAATGCCTTGATATAAGACAAGTTTAACCTTATAACTTTTTAATTCATAGTTACAACTTTCCCCTGCCCTAAGACGAAATTATATATGTGTAACAATTAATTTATTGCTCTGCTGGATCGTCAGAATATTCAAATACTGAACAAGTGATCTGACTGTGTGTGTGGACTTGTTTGTGTGCAATTCTATTCACGAATTATAATAAAATAAGAGATTATGTGCGCTAGGGGTTCGCTGTCTTTATTTCACGTCACTATTGCACTTTAAAGTCCAAAATGAAGATGGCAGAAAAAAGGAGAAAATGAAAATATTTTTGGGGATTTGGGGATTCGAACCAAAATGTTGGTTTTCTTTTAATCTGTAGTCCGACACTGTAACCATTCGGCCAAGCAGCTGTTACAATTATCAACTTGAGGAATCATGTGCCGAATGGCGGTGAACTACACCGTTTCAGAACATTACAAGCGTTTTGACATACTTCAATATTATGAAAATATGACTCCCTTAACCAAAACGCATTTTCAGTATCATTTTGGATCAAACCTACCGCATTTCGATATGTAAGACTCGTTTTGGTTAATGGTGTCATATTTTAATTATGAAGGAAATTCCCTCCAAGAATATCGTCAAAAATTGCAAAAACAAACAAATGCTTATTTTCTGATATTCGTAATATTTTTTTGACAAATCTCTTCTCGGTGAAAATTGAGAATATGAAAATTCAGTATTTCTCTCTCAAACTAATAACTTTTAAAGTAAACGAGAGGAAATTATATTTTCGGTTTATAAACGCAACACACTAAGGAAAAAATTACGGTCAAACCGAACACCTCCTTTATCCCGACATAGGGACGGATTTCATGTAGGCTGTTTTATTATGCAGCAGACCAGGTATTTCTTTCATAGTGAAATTAACGTTATGCAACATGAACTACATGACCGTAACCTAGACTTACAACTGGACGTGCCTGGTTTCAATAGCTGGACCAGATTATGTTCCCATGATTATTACGGTGCTTACAACAGCTTTAACTTCAGATCAGAAAACTGATCGTAGATATATTAATGTCGGAAGCCATAAAGCATTCTTTAGCTCGACTACATACAAGAGATATCATTCATGGGATGTTTCTTTGTTTATAGAGTTGCTTGAATTTCTCATTAAAAATATCTATGTGAAATTTGGCAACACAATATATCAGCAGCATATAGGTATTCCAATGGGTACTAATTGTGCACCCCCGTTGGCTGACCTGTATCTGTTCTCTTATGAATATGACTATATGCAGGCGCTTACAAAAACCGATCCATTCAAAGCCCGTTCCTTCTCATTCATCAAACGCTATATAGACGATCTTCTCGCTGTGGATAATCGCTATATAAATGACGCAGTGAAGGATATATATCCACCTTCATCGGATTTGAAGGAAACTACAGATAGCCCCTACAGGCACATCTTATTTAGATCTCTATCTCTATAAAAATGAAGCGGGCATTCTCTCTCGTCGACTTTATGACAAAAGAGATGATTACAATTTCAACATCGTAAACTATCCCTTTTTGGATAGTAATATTCCAGTGGGACCTGCATATGGCGTATACATATCTCGCTTAGTAGCATTTGCTAGATCCCGTGTTAAATGTGATGATTTTAATCAACGTCACAAAACATTGTTGCAGAAACTTATAAAACAGGGCTATTCCACCAAGCGCCTCCGCTCAAAGTTTCTCAAATTTGGCGATACATATCGCATGCTGATAGCAAAATACGAACGTAGCGTGCAAGATCTATGGCGCTACGTTTCGTAACCTGTGTCTAATTCCGCT
>JAVTVY010034519.1:0-15257 GCA_036873755.1 Hanleya hanleyi
ACGGACGGACAAAGCGATCGCTATATGCCCCCCCTCTAGTTAGAGGGGGGGCATAATAAATACAGCATTTTAGGTGGATATCTGTATGGGAAAGTCGGCTAATAATTTCCTCTTTTTATGTCTCAGTGAAAATGTGAATATTCGTGTAAGCCTGTCAATATTTATCTTCTGTTATGAGGATCAAGCTTTCCGGTGAATTAAAGATGAGCCGTCGTCGGGTGCCGATATTGGCCCGATGAAATTCAACATATTGGCCCACCGTTGGGTCGCTGTGCACAAGCTGCCTGGGCATCTCCTTTGTAGTGTCTAGCTGCAATGGTTTGTCGCCCCGTCATTAACATCGTTATATAGATATAACGTTGTCTATATAGACTATTTTCTGTTGCCATGGAAACCATAAATGTCGCCGAAAAGTACACAATATCAATACGCTTGTGATTTAACACTCAACAGTGCTGTACACTCTATTTGAAGACTCTAGCTGCAACAGTTTGTCTTCTAGATCGTTAACTTTGTTATATGGATACGTTTCCGTTTTGTTGCCACGGAAACCATACAAATCATCGAAATGAACCCAATTTGTACTGTATACCAAATTTAAAATCTTCAGCTACAATGGTTTGCTTTCAAGAGTGTTAACGCATTTATAAGGATATTTTCCGGTATGTCGCCAAAGAAACCAGAAAAAACCCCATTTGTTTTACACAATAGCCTTGTTCTTTGCCTCCCCACAATGCTAAATTTGAAGTCTCTAGCTGCCAGGGTTTGTCTTCCAGATCGTTAATGCTGTTATATGTATATATGCCATGGAAACCACAAAAAGCATTGAAATGTACACGGTGTTAATAGTCTTGTACTTCTAGCAACCACCCATCTGAAGTCTCTAGCTGGAATGATTTAGCTTCCAGAGCATTTTCATTGTTACATGGATAATTTCCCGCTTTGTTTCGATGGAAACCACAAAAATCATCGAAATGAACCCAATGTCAATAACCCTATGCTTTGTCACACAACAATGCTGTATACCACATTTAATATCATTTTATGGATTTGTACAAAGATTCGTACCAAATTGAAAGTCTTCAGCTGCAACGGTTCGGCTTCTAAACCAATAACATTTTTAGCCAAATCACTTTTCGTCCGTGGTCCGTCGTCCGTCCGTCGTCAGTCCGTCGTCCGTCCGTCGTCAGTCCGTCCGTAAACAATTATTGTTATCATGATTTCTCAGGAATTACTGCATGGATCTTTCTCAAATTTGGTACACGGGCTCCCCTTGGAGTCTAGTTGTGCAAGATACCTTTCTGATCCGATTCGAAAATCCAATATGGCCACCAGGCGGCCATCTTGGATTTCCCCATGAAACTTTGTTATCGCGATTTCTCAGGAACTACCCTTACAAAAAAATCTTATAGGATCCTATAAGATAAAATCGTATAGGATCCTATAAGAATTTGGCCCAAAATCCTATAAGATTTTTTAATAGGATCCTATAAGATTAAAATCCTATAAGATTGAAATCCTATAGGATTTTTTAATAGGATCCTAGAAATCAGGATCCTATAAGATTAAAATCCTATAAGATTAAAATCCTATAAGATTGAAATCCTATAGGATTTTTTAATAGGATAAAAATCTTGTAGGATTTTTTAATAGGATCATATAAAATTTAGTTATGGAATGGATTCTTAGAAATCTACAGGATATAAAGTTTCTGTTGGAATATTTGGATGAGTGATATAGGTCATCTTTTATAGTAACTCCACGAAATACAAAATGCCCCTGTGCTGTAAAATAGTAAATACATCAGAAAATGTATTAGCGTAAACATTGCTTGTGTTGGATGTAGCACAGCTATGTTAAAGATAATCTGGTAAATAACTAACGCATAGAAAGAAGAACAAACAAATACATATAATAAATATTTCTTTATTATGTACATGTGTACATGTGCACTTTTGAGATATAAACGGAGGAACATATGAGGGCATCATAATCTCTCCATCAGTTTTCCGTACAATTTCTGCTCGCCATTGAGTTTCGACTTCATTGCTTCCCGAATGACTTTCACAGAACTTGGGAATTTCTTCAGGCAGTAGTCTGTAAGAGAATGAAATAATTTGCAGTTAGCCACTGAATATCAATATATTCAATCACAACATTTCAAACTATAAGCTATCAAAAACATGGTCATTGAACTTGGGATTAATTATCAGATGTTTGGAATATTTATGAAGAAAAGTTTTTACCTTGGGTGGCTTGATCTTTTCTTGGTCAATTGCAGGCTTAGCCTCTACCTCTCTTGTCGCATTGGGTTTCATCCCTGTCAAAGTATGGGAGGCCATTTCATTCCTCATGAACAATGCACTCATTTGGTCCATGGTCATCTTTCTCGGATGAAATAAAAGATACAAAATGTGTACTGACAATTGGATTGATAATATTCAGTCAGAATGTTAATAGTCGTAAATTGCAAAATCATGTTGACAAAGGATCAAATCTCATTGAATTATTATTTACTAAGATTAATTACATTAAATGATTATTTACAAGTGATCGCTTGTTAACCATTAAAAGTCAGTGTCATTTAATATGCATTTTAATGGTTAGCAAACTTGCAAAAACTCAAATTTAAAATCTTACCAGTAAATATAGATGAGACAATTAATGAGAAATCTTCTCAATGGTCGAAATAATTAATTATTTGATAATAGCCTAGGGATTTAGCTGAATAGTCATGATAGTTGAATTTATACTTACATCATCTGACTCGTCATAAACAGGTGCCACTGGAAGGTTTCCTTGTCGCTGCTTTTTTAACTTCTCAAGGATGTTGTTTGGCTCATTCTTCCGGGCATCACAAACTGTCTTGCTCATCTTCTTTGTAGGCTCTCTGATCTCCTGTGGGGGAAACAATTATTACCATATCATATCACGATTTATTTCGAAAATAAATTCAACAATTTTCAAATCAATTGTGTACTAATTTCAAATATTGAAATAAGCAATGTGAAAATGCAATGCAATGCATAACCAAACAATCTGGAAATTCTAATAAATGACATTTGACTTCGTTCAGATAATGTGTAAAACTGGATGAAAGAATGTACAGTACACGATACCCCCCCCCCCACCATCACAGTTGAAAAGTACATAAATGGAGTACAACACATATTAAAGTTTAGGCAACAATACCAATTTACGTTTATATTGATATGTAAGAGGAATACGATGGAGTGTTGAATGGAGTGAACAATGGACGATACTAACCAAAATTTGTAGCATCATATAGATTAGCCCTTAGCTCGACAAATTAAAGCATCCCAAGTTCGGGTTGTCAGGAATAGTACACACCACTGGTACATTAGGCCTACCCGGAACTGGGCAAAGCTGTGTTGTAAGTGTATTTGTATTCCTTCGCCAGAGTCCACAGTGAAGCTGTGAACGTCATAATAAAAACATCATTGATAAACTGTTCATTATGGTGGGGTGAGGTGAGATGCAATTTGAGAGGACAGGAAGCTCAGACTGTGAATCCGACAGTATGAAATAAAAGCCAGGACTTGAAAGAATCACAAATCAACTGTTATCAATCCATTCATATGTTATGCCAATTTTTTCATGTAAACATCTGAAATGGCTTGACTATTGAAGGTAGAAGGTATACCAATACAGGAAATGACACAATGAGATTGTAAAAACACCCCCTTCTGGGTTTCTCACATTGAACTGTGCAAAGAGTCACCCAGCATGGTTAATCCCTTACACAATGGACCACTAAGACAAACTGGTCTATTCTTGTGAGGTTGACCGGTTATTTTAATTAACAAAATATACATGTCTGTTCAGCTGTTCATACAATATATGTTAGACAGCATTTTATATATTCTAAGGTTAATTACACTGGGCTTAATAAAAGTACATGCCTAACTATCCTACCCATAACATTAGAGAAAACGAGAAAATCAACAAACAAGCCCTTTCTTTCATAAATCGGTGAGATAAATAAATCTTTCCAAGGCAGTATAATGTTTTGGTTGTTGTATTTACAGTGTAATATACAAACCTGACAAAGTTACTTATATAACTAAAATATATTTTAAACTAGTCCAAAATATTCCAGACTTAACAAATGGAGACTTTAGAATGCTATTTTAGCCTACAAGTTGCAAGAGGTACTTACCATCAATCTGAGTCCGTTCCATCAGCCATATATAATCGGAAATATGACTTTTACTGTCCTGAAATCAGTCAGCTGAATTACTGCAAAAAAACTGTGTTGTCTCTGTGCAGCGCCACCTAGTGTGAACAAGCAGAGTTATCTCCCCTCCATTTGAAGTAGAGAGATTCTGTAAATACCATTTAGATTGGGAAACCATTTGAACTGATCAGAAGTTTATTCATTCATGAGAATCTTCAAGTAGTTGAATGATAACAAAACATATTTCATAATGAAATGATGACAATCAAGGTTTAAGGGATGTCTGCTGGTGATTTTTTCTTTGGCAGCAGTTTTTGCCAGTTAGATTAAGCGACAGGGATTTCCTTTAAAAGTCTTCTAGCTGAGAATTTTGTGCAGCAACATTCATCCAATTTGATAAATTTTGAAAGACATTGTGATTGTCTCCAAACAGTTAGAATATAGGAAAAAGTTAAATACTATTTATGTAATTTTTTTGTGAATAGGATTCAAAACCTGGGCTATTCCCTTTGTTTTCTAGGTTATCAAATGGAGCATGGGTCCGTCTTTTTAACAGTGTCAACAGCTAAACAATGCACACCGACCTATATTCCTCATATTACACAATTATGAATGCAGCAACACACATTATTCGAAAAGTTAATTACGGACATCCTTAATTCAATTTTAAATAAAACTTTAATTCAAAACAATCAAATATTCAAAACTTCATACATTTATTCCAATTTTAATAAATTTCAGATGAAGATTATTAGTGAATTCGATTTGAGTTAGAATATTTAAATTTAGTTTTCAGTGACCTTGCATTTGTTTGGATATCGAACTATGATGGACGGCAATTAGGTTTTTTGTCAATTTTTATTAGCATTTCCTAAATGACATTTCAAAATACTTCACATAACAATAGAATATTCACACAATATGAAAATAAAATTAATCCTTCAATTCAATTGTAATATAGTATAGCTATTGAAAATATTAATCATGAGTTTGTATTAAATTCAAGTTAAAATTTAAGATGAATTTCATATGAAACTACCAAAATTGATATTTGATGCCTCATGAGCAGCAGATTGGAGATTTGTGGTACAAAATCTCTCTCTCCAACTACGAGCAACCAAATATGGAGAACATTACTTGGGTGTTGTGAACTGATATTGAATCGTATATGATCATATAAAATTGCAAATCCTATAAGATCTGGATCATATAGGGTCCAAAATACTACTTGTGTTGTGGTTATTCACGGATCTGTCCTGATTAAGCAAAAACGCATTTTAGATATATTTGTCTTGACTGAAGACCGCATAAACATCACTCTCTAAAAACGTTAAATTAGTTTTTCCCCAAGAAGAGTGGAAATTGATCCCACTCAAGTTGAATGAAGTCCAGTATCAAGTTGGGTGGATTTTGCTTATTAAGTCAATAAATCGCTGAAGTGGTGGGCAAAATAATGTTTGGGCGAAATTACATTCAATTACTTCAGTGAAACGCACTTAATTTGTGTGAAATAATTCACTGAAATACTTGAGCGGGATCAATTTCCACTCTTCTTAATATCATTAATACAATTGATCCTATGGAGTGTCATATTAAATCCAATAGGATTATTATATTTCTATCATATTAAATCCAATAGGATTTTTTAGAATCTTATAGGATTCTTTTTAGAATCTTATAAGACTTTTCAGAATCTTATAGGATTTTTTTTAATCTTATAGGATTTCTTAGAATCTTATAAGATTTTCTCAGAATCTTATAGGATTTTTCAGAATCTTATAGGATTTTTTAGAATCTTATAAGATTCGAATAATCTTATAGGATTTTTCAGAATCTTATAGGATCCTATAAGATTTTTTTGTAAGGGTACAGCATGGATCTTCCTCAAATTTGGTACACAGGTTCCCATTGGGGTCTAGTTGTGCAAGATACCTTTTCTGGTCCGATTCGAAAATCCAATATGGCCACCAGGCGACCATCTTGGATTTCCCCATGAAACTTTGTTATCGCGATTTCTCAGGAATTACTACTGCATGGATCTTTCTCAAATTTGGTACACAGGTTCCCCTTGGGGTCTAGTTGCGCAAGATACCATTTCTGGTTCGATCCGAAAATCCAATATGGCCACTAGGCGGCATTCTTGGATTTCCTCATGAAACATTGTTATCGAGATTTCTCAGGAACTGCTGCATGGACCTTTCTAAAATTTGGTACACAGGTTTCCCTATGGGTCTATTTGTGCAAGATGCCTTTTCTGGTCCGATTCGAAAATCCAGTATGGCCACCGGCGGCCATGTTGGATTTCCCCATGAAACTTTGTTATCGCGATTTCTCAAGAACTACTGCATGCATCTTTCTCAAATTTGGTACACAGGTTGCCATTTGGGTCTAGTTGTGCAAGATACCTTTTTGGTCCGATTCGAAAATCCAATATGACAGCCAGCCGGCCATCTTGAATTTCCCCTTGAAACATTATCGTGAATTCCCTGGAACTAATTCATGGATCTTTCTGAAATTTGATACACCGGTCCCACATAGGGCCTAGTTGTGCAAGATATCTTTTTTTGGTCCAATTCAAAAATCAAAGTTACGCTTCAAATTAATAAGGTATTCCCGAGTTGTGACGTTGCATCACAAGAGTCGGAGGATCAAACGGTGGGGCATATTCTATATATTGAGTACAGGGAATATCCATACTTTCATCTTCTATATCAAGGAGTTCAAATGATTCCGAATTAAAATGTATTTCTTAAAATTCTAAATCAGTTTACTTTAGTCCATGCCGTTGCAAGTGAACTGCCCCACCGTTTCGTCTGCCGATGGGTCGGTTACATGAAGGGATGTCACTCTTGTGGCACAACGTCACAACTCGACAACTGTAGACTATCGGTACTGCGTGTTTCGATCCAACGGAGATAATCAGGATTCAGACACTTTCAAAGTTTCAACATAACTGCAGGGACCGTGTCCCTTCAGTATTATGTTGTGTATCGGTACCACCTTGCTATTTTAGAGCATGGTATCTCAAAAGAGATATCTTAAAGTAGCCCAGTAAGCAGAACAGAATTAGAATTCGTTCCTAATTATAAAATCTTAGGTAGGCCTACGTATGTTTCATAGCTCATGCCAAATTCTCAAAAAGATTTGTCTTCGCTTACAATACACAATGATGACGCGTGCAAAAAAAAATACTACAAAACGAAGACGAAGGATCCTCCTGACATTCAGTTTCAGACTTCTCTAACTTTGCTCATTTCACTTGTACTATAACAACCGACATGTCAAGTACAGTTTCTAGAAATCTTGAAACTCCTGATACTTATAAAGATAATATCTTGGTGTTTTCCCGTATCGTTTTTTCGATCTTTTTCGCTCAAAATAAATTCAAAATTCTGCAAACAAAATTACAAATCAATTGTTTGTTCTTAGTAACAATGAACAAAAAGATCCTCTTGTCATTAGCTTACAATTATCAGACAATGGTGGGCGCCAAGATCCTTCAGGATCTCTCGTTATTTGCCATCCTGTTGCCATGGAAACCACAAAAACGAACCCAATTTCAATAGGCCTATGCTTTACTGTATACCAAATTTGAAGTCTCTAGCTGCAACAGTTTGGCTTCTACAGAATATGGATACTCTCGTCATATGGCTACTTTTTCGTTGTGTTGTCATGGAAACCAATTTCAATAGGCTTCTATTTTACCACCCACCAATAATTTTTGCCAAATTTAAAATCTCCATGGATAAGAGAAAAATTATCAAAATGTGCTCAATTTCAATAAAAACATGATAGTGCACATGTTCATGATACAAACAATGTATTCTCAAAATGTTGAAACTTTATCTTACATAGTAACCAAGATATGGCCCGGACAAGTTGGGTGGGACGGATACACGGTCATACAGACACACGGACATACGGCAAAAACGATCTCTATATGCCCCCTCTTACGAGAGGGGGGGGGGCATATTTATAAAACTGACTTGCTAATTGGTATATATATTATATTAATGCATTTTACGCTAGAATTAGCTTTTCACAATGGGCACATGTTAAGGTAGAATGGTAGTAAACATCTTCGGCACCATTGAACTATCTCAAAATTCAGAAAGAATAGCTAAATTTTCTCCGTATTATATTGTTACTTTAATACTTCTTCTTTCACTTTCACTTTGACTGCGAACAAAATAGAATGAAGGTTTGACAGTTGTTTTTGAAGATCTCTTCGCTGTTCAAACAAATCGATATTTTGTAGGCCACACTTTAATATAGATAATGGTGCAGCTTGTCGTGCGTGACCTCGCCAGATTGGAGCCAATGTGACACAAATCCGCACAGGTACATGTAAAATCCAACACTATGACGACCAGACAAGTGCCAATGGGAAAATGAACACAGCCTTCTGTGTTGCAGAATTCTTGCAGAATTTGGAAAAAATCTCAATGATGATTTTAGTTTGAGTCATACATGTTAAATTCAGATAAATTACAACACATATAAGAGAAGTGGGAAGAGTCACATGGCTTCACAGTATAGTCTTCTGGTTAACCTATTCTAAAGCACATACCAAGAATCTAACGATTCGTGATATGTGTTGTATCTCAGGTACGCTTTTATTGTACCTGTTCATATGGCAACTTGGATGATATGACCACACGGCCCCTAGCACCGGCATAAGCGGTATTAGATACAAATCTAGAGAGCTATAATGGAAATGCTCTGACAACTCGTAAATTGGTAATTGTGAGCTGTCCCCCATCAACGTCGTAGATAATCATATTACACACGATTCTACGCCACTATCGACGCTCTATCAATTTCACAAGTATTTTGATTTAAGGTGGTTCATACCTCAAAACTTTATCCGGTGACCAACCATAATATATTTGTTGTGGGTAGCTGGAGTGTTGACCAGTAGTAAAACGTTAAAGAAATTGATGGTCTTCGATCTAGATTTTTTTTGCACGCAGCCGCGAATATCACCATGTCAATCGTTTTTTGCTGAAATCACGAATAATCAGTTTTCTGCGCAACAAGGCAAGGAAGTCAAAGTATACGGATATATATCCACAAGTATTGTTTATTTATAAAGAGAAACTTTCACGGGTCTTAGAAACACCGGAAAGTTGAACATAGGTGCAATAATTGTATATGAATTAGGCATTTCATCGAACTGTATGACGTTGGAAATTACATTTTCAGACTATGAAACCCTCTCCCAAATCGAAAATCATCCGGTGGCCTATGCTGATAGTTTAAACACAGTTATGTGCTGTTTATATTAATCAAATAAAAAGTGGGGTCTTCTATCTACTTTTTTATATAAAATGCTTTGAGTGACCCTATCCCCATAGTTTTCTAATATTTGCGACGCAATTACCTCCCCTGTTGTCTCTTATCAGAAAAGGCGATATATGACGTTTTGGAAGAGTTATTACAAGGAAATAACCCTGTGTAATGACGTCACCGACGTCGTTTGAGGTAAGAACCACCTTAACAAGCAATATGATGAAATGCATAGATCTTACTTTCACGTCTTCTTTCCCTGCATATATACTGCAATGTTCGCCATATATGTCACACAAAACGGCAAGTTTTTCAGCTAGACCGCTTCGGCTTCCGTCAGCTTCCCGAATGACAAGATGTGCCACCTGAAAATATTAGATGATAAAGTTATTCTACCATACATCCTCCTGTAATAGAAGTTAATCAATTTAATTTAGTTCGTATTGAGAAGAGTTACTGGAAAAAAAATTTCGTAAAAAAGAAACGGTTCACGGTAATTCGAAATGAACTTGAAATGATATTATTTGATGTCAGTGAACACAAGCTACATTACCAAGATGCAAGAAGGCTAATTATAACCCTTCCGATTATCTACGCAGTAAACAACGACAATTTACCTGTGTGTCGAATACATTCTTCAGAGTTATGTTGAACTGATAATACAGGGCTGTACTATCACCCCGACACGAATGCATGATCTGAATGAATAAGGCAAAATATTAGGTACATCACGCTTTTGATCAAATTCTACTCTTCCGCGTCAGAATACTACTATACCAATAAAGATAGTATTTTGTTCAGCATTTAACTCTACCTGGCCCATACCAACCTGTGTACACTATATACGAAACGATGACAAATTAAAAGATGATATCACGTGACTTTATGGCCTTTCATATCCTTCAGACCTATATTTGCATACCCCTCTGGGGATACTGGGGTTTTCATCGTTTTACTTTAAATTTTTAGCATAAACTTGTCCAAAACTATTTTATCTAAAGAAATTAAAGAAATGTGATTTTAGAATATGACGTCACGTCATCATGTCGACCAACTTGGATGCCTATTTACATTTTCTCGTAGATTTTGACACCAAAATATTTTACGGGATGCTTTAAATATTTAAATATATTACCCCAGTGTGCGGTAATTGCCTTGGTCAGGTTGAGT
The DNA here is from genome assembly GCA_036873755.1 of Hanleya hanleyi. Lineage (NCBI taxonomy): Eukaryota > Metazoa > Mollusca > Polyplacophora > Lepidopleurida > Hanleyidae > Hanleya > Hanleya hanleyi. The sequence continues at coordinate 10,658 of JAVTVY010034519.1, forward strand.
TAACAACACAGGTTTACCTGTATCTGACCACAGTTAATCATTCAACTGTTAAATACTGCGTCACCAGCATAGGTAAACTCGCTACGTGGATAAACATTTCATAATCTTGTTGCGTTGCCGACTCGTGAAAGTTCGAGCTCCCATTCTGATTGGGGGGGAAAAAAGCGGTGGTATGCCTGGTGAATGGTGTTAACAGTACGATGAAAAGAGGTCTAATAGGCGGTACTTCATTGCGGACGAAGATTGCATTTTGCGTGAGAGGTCAGGCACATTTTCTTTTTCTCATCCACAACAGGACAGGCAATGTAACCTGGACATCCTGCAATATCGGCGATATATCTGCAAAGCTCATGTCGTTCATCTATTTACCCTGTCGCAGAACGTTGTAATGTCCATGATGATTGACTGCTCTGTTATATGCTGAGACCGTAACCTTATTTGCAAATTCCCCACATTCAGACAAGGCCTATACTTCAGCGGACACGCGGCGCTTGTCTTTCAGGGTATGCTCCGCCAGATAAACCTGGTTAGTCTATGAGATGTATCGCAGTTGTAGCCTGCTGCCCAGGTTGCTGTTCAATCTCAAAACCTGACCCAACCAATTCACTCAACAACGTCGTCCTTCGGAACTGCTGACCAATTAATGTAATAATAGAGTTGTTGTTGTTGTTGTTGAATGAAGGCCACTGTGTGACAGCCCAATTATAGAGACCCCCTTACTTTTCGTCATGTTTTCTCCGGAACGAGATTTTTGCTAAATAGTTTCTCGTCTGTTTATAGTACATGTAGTTAGTAGCCATTGATCCCCAAAGGCTGCATTTAGAGCGACAATGCTCCATTTTATAGGGGAAAACGAAATCTAATCAGAACATACCTTTACGTTTTTCTCCGATTCCAAAAGTTCTTTCAGAGATCCACTCGTTAGAAGGGATTTATTGGTGGTGATGTCGAACAGATACACAACTCCATTCCCTGTTCCAACCTGCAGTAGTGTGAGGGGTCCAGTTTTCCCCAGATTTACTCCCTCTGCGCCAACAGCAACATGCTGACCACTGGATATGATGTCCTGGATAACTTCGTCACAGCGCTCTCTGTTTGTTATCACTTCAGGAATGAACTTTGTAGCCATAATTGTCAAGATATCTGAAATTGAGAACCATATAAAGAAAGATTAACTAAAATTGCAGCGAACAAGTAGTTAGTCCGATAAACTTAAAACCATATTGATCGATTCTGACCAAACATCATCGTTTTATGATCATCTTGCAATTATCAGTAATCACAATAAACAAAAAAAATTCAATTATTCCATTCCTTTAGAGAAATGAATGTAATCGTCAGCTCAGTAGGACACGTGGATCGTAATCATCCTGACGTAAATATAATATCTTAGTGAGAATATTATGCATAGTAAATGAGTGTGATATATAAGTGCCACACCCCAGCAGACTGAGCCTGTCTGACTGCAAACCTAAAAAGATATACTCGTATGCAAAGCGAAAGAGAAACCACTTGAACGACTGACTTCATTTCGCTGCGTGCGTCACCAGCCCACTCACGTACTCACTTTCAACTGTTGTACTGTGGTTTGGAAATGAGAATATTACAGACAAAAACTCAGATGAAACATTGCCCCTCTCACGCTATGTATTGCGATCAAGATCACAAATATTAAATGCTCACATTAGTTCATTTCTAAATATTATTCCCACATGAGTGTGGGAATATAACCTCAATTGAACGCATGTGAGCTTGTTAATGTCGTATAACCAAATGTCTATTCAAAGGCCCAACGAGGAGACCCCAAATCTGTTTCTTCCATTTTGTGATACTTGATATTGAAAATTTACTAATCCCTTTTTTTTAAATTTTCATTCAGCTGCCTATCAAAACTAGCCCAGAAGATTCCAATTTTCCTAAGAGTAAATAGTTGGTAGTCGCTCCCGTTCATTTTTCTCATGGGAAGAAATTATGCGAAGAAAGGAGATGGTTTAAATGCTCTAATGGAATGAATTCAATGCTTCCGCTTCGGTAGGACCTCGCTTCAGATGTTCAAATACATGTAGTCGGTAGTCGCTCCCATTCATTTTTCTCATGGGAAGAATATATACGAAGCAAGGAAACGGTTCAAATTTTCTGATGGAATGAATTCAGTGTTTTCGCTTTCGGTAAGACCTCATTTTTTTCTAAATTATCCAGTGTCATAAAAAAATGATGGTCGTGTATTTGTATTAAATTTTTCCTCCTGTGTTTTTGAGTCAGTACGCCGGTATCGTTTTCCACTACCCGGTTAATGTTGTGTTTAATTTGAGTGTCATTTCAAGCAAAATATATTGTTCGGTTTCGGCTGACAGTCGGCATTATGAACTTATGGCGAAATCTTGGCACCCCGATAACAAAATGTGATCTCGATAATAACGTGCATCCAATCCTGATCGAGCGACACTGTTTGGTTGTTGCATATTTCAAATGTTTCTGTTCGTTTGAACAGACTGCAAAGACTACATGGAAATCTAGCCCCTGTACTCATTAATCAAAATATCAAAGTTTTATTGGAGTCGCACTAGTCTAACATGGCAGTGTGACTAACGTCACAGGACCTACAAAGTAGGGTTTGATATGATTGAAGTGTGTACCTTGACCTAAGACTGATCATTTCCATGGTCGCAGGAGGCATTGAGACATGTTTTTGCCAATTTCGAGGTTTCTAGGTCACCTAATTAAGTCAGAAATTGGGGCAGAAAGTAGATTACATTAACCTCGACCCAGTTACGTCAGGTCACACTGACATTGACCTAATTTAGCCCATTTTCATGGCATAAGGAGGCATTAGGACATGTTTTTGCCAATTTCTAGGTTTATAGGCCAACTAAATAGGTCAAATTTTCATCAAAAGTAGGTCAGCTCAGAACTGGTAATCATCTCCTAATGCCAAAAATCAAGGTTCTAATGTCAACGGTTCTCTTTATTTTGTCGGAGAAAGGATTCGGATGGACCGACTGACTCACTCATTACCGGACAATTTGCAAATGAGAGCCTACTTCGAAGGAATATATCAACGAATGGAAATACCATAGAATTGTCGTAGTGAAACTCGTGACTCAGATAACTCTAAAGAACAACCGGTTTACCCCGGTGTGAACCGGTTTTCTTTTGCACAAACTTAACCCGTGTTCCTTTACATTACCACAGTATGCCCGCTTTGAATGGACTTTTATAGAAAGTTCATTGCATCAACAGATACCTTCCAGTTTCAAACACTTGATTGGACGATTCCAATTTTCAAGAAGAAATACAGTATTTTCATTACACAAAGAAAATTGGCTTCTGGAAGGGCACATCGGTGCTAATAGTGTTATGTGGTTAGAAATGGAGATGGGATTTTGCTCCAATGAGACCGCTGAACGAAAACAAAATAACGTCGAGGGAGATGTAGATAATTACAAATCATCATGTACGTATGGAGACCACATCCTGTACGTAATCATCGAAGTAATTGTGATGGCAACTGCAGAGAAAAGGCATCTGCGTAAACTATCATTGGTGTTTGGAACACATGGGCATAGAACAAAAATGTATTAACTAAGGGACAGGCCAACGCATATATGAATAACTCGAAAAGCACGATAAACAGAAGGTCGGTTGGTCGAAAAAAGCTGGAAGCTGAGGTGGCCGAGCGGTCTAGAGCGCTTGCATTTACTGCTGGCGATTTGATGCCAAACTCTGAGGGCGCGGGTTTGAGTCTCGCACGGGACTGACCCATCCAGCACTACGATTTGTGCTTGACCAAGAAAGTGTCATCCTAAAAATTATTGGATATAAATGAAATAAAGATATCACAAGAACAAATTAGAAAGCAGGACAGACGGTCACACACAAGGCTGATCAATGCTGAGCATCCACGTCACACTGGCAATGGGACATCTCTTGTGAAAAGAAAGACATGATCAACTGAAGTATTGCGAATCAGCTGTATCAGGGGATACCCAAAAGGAACTAACACCTACACCAAGATCAGCCTGGTTTAATAACCTATCTTTGCGAGACATCTGACACACGAGAAGCAGGTATTCATTACAAATGCATTGCTTCAGGTAAGACGATGTCAGACAGCTGATGCTAAGTCAGAAACTTGCTGCACGTAATCAGGACCTGATGGGTGCATCATACATTACATGCACAACACAATACAGTATAATGTAAGATGGCAAACTATATTTACCATGTTAACCTAGAGTAGTGTGTGTTGCGTTTGATTACCTATAAAACGACACAGCTCAGAAGGCAAAATCAGATGGTTCCTCTTGGGAGTTGCCTCTAAGAAGGTTAGATTGTGAGTTATGTACTAATTTCTAACTTAGCGTTATCTTTTTTTACTATAGTGAATACTGTTTGCCAGATTGTATTATACTGCATTGTTATATGCACAGTTATTGTATTATGCACCCCTCATGTTGTTTGAAATATTGAATCGAAAGTGTCGTTTGAACAGTCAGTACTTGAGCTCCAATTTGATCGTTTATGGTCGAGTCCTAGGTTATAGTTGCCTCTTCAGTGCCATGTAGAAGGTTTATGACTCAAATCAGCTTTCTTGGATCAT
>JAVTVY010034520.1:0-15118 GCA_036873755.1 Hanleya hanleyi
TGATCTGGAGCAACAAACATAGTAGGTGTAAATTGACCATACCCAGATAAAACCCATTTAGCGCTGTCTCGGAGGTATGGCATCTCCACTTTAAACGCCCAAAAATGGGTCAGACGGGTAGATAAATGTATTAGGAAGATATCTAGACCACTCTAAAAGTGGCGCAAGTTCGATTTCTGGGTGTTCTGGAGCAACATTCGTCTGAAGATTCACTCATGGATGGATTCGAAAATATGTGTTTTAATCCACTACAGCTAAATTATCCTGAAAGTTCAGCCTATGTAACAGATGATACAGAAGGAGAATATTCTCATTGGGAGAGTATCAGCTCACACCAATCAAACTATTATTTTGAAGAACAATTTAAATCATTCATAAACACAAACTCTATCTCTGATAAAAAATCTTTGTCTACTCTCCATATTAACGCGAGAAGCCTAAACAAACATTTTATTGAAGTCCTAGCGCTTATACAGAATATGAACTTCAGTTTTTCTTTCATAGGTATATCTGAAAGTTGGCTTGATCCCTCTACTGAAGAGTTATTCAGCATTCCCGGTTATCAGCCTTTTCCTCTATCAAGGAACACAAAAAGAGGTGGTGGGGTAGTTCTCTATATCAAAGAAGAATTCACAAAGTGTAAGATCCGCGACGATATTTCCTTCAAAGACGTTAATGAGGAACGCGAATCTCTATTTGTTGAAGTAACTATTAATAACGAAACATATATAATCGGAATTGTTTATCGACCGCCCGGGAAAAACGTTACTAATTTCAACTCTAGTCTACTCTCCATCTTGAACACTCTGAAACCAGAAAACAAAAAATGTGTCATAATGGGTGATTTTAACATCGATCTTTTCAAAACCGAGAACCATGGTCCTACCAAGGAGTTTTTCGAGATTATGAAATCCTTTTATTTTTTCCCTAAAATCACCAAACCCACCCGAGTTAAATCCAATTCTGCCACATTGATAGACAACATTTTCACTAATTTCCACGAAGATGACCTGGGCTCCGGAATCATACTCTCCGACATAACCGATCATTTCCCTATCTTCCACACAACTTGTTGTTCTCTACCCGCAACCAAACATTCAATAAGCAGTTTCAAATCGCGTAAAATAAACCCCGATCAAAAAGCTCTTTTCACGGAAAAACTGAGAAGCATGGACTGGCAAGACATTACTAATGTCTACGATGCTAATAGCGCTATGGACATTTTTCTGGGTGACCTGGAGCAACAAACACAGTAGGTGTAAATTAACCATACCCAGATAATACCCATTTAGCGCTGTCTCGGAGGGTATGGCATCTCCACTTTAAACGCCCAAAAATGGATCAGACAGCTAGATAAATGTATTAGGAAAATATGATATGGAGCAACAAACACAGTAGGTGTAAATTGACCATACCCAGATAATACCCATTTAGCGCTGTCTCGGAGGGTATGGCATCTCCACTTTAAACGCCCAAAAATGGCTCAGACAGGTAGATAAATGTATTAGGAAGATATCTAGACCACTCTAAAAGTGGCGCAAATAAGATTTCTGTGTGATCAGGAGCAACAAACACAGTAGGTGTAAATTGAACATACCCAGATAATACCCATTTAGCGCTGTCTCGGAGGGTACGGCATCTCCACTTTAAACGCCCAAAAATAGGTCACAAATATAGATAAATGTATTAGAAAGATATCTAGACCACTCTAAAAGTGGCGCAAGTTCGATTGCGATCTGGAGCAACAAACACAGTAAGTGTAAATTGACCATACCCATATACTACCCATTTAGCGCTGTCTCGAGGGTATGGCATCTCCACTTTAAAAACGCCCAAAAATGGGTCAGACAGGTAGATAAAATGTATTAAGAATATTATTTAGACCACTCTAAAAGTGGCGCAAATAAGATTCTCGGTGACTGAGAGCAACAAACACAGTAGGTGTAAATTGACCATACCCAGATAATACCCATTTAGCGCTGTCTCGAAGGGTATGGCATCTCCACTTCAAACGTCGAAAAATGGATCACAAAGATGGATAAATGTATTAAGAAGATACCTAGACCACTCTAAAAGTGGCGCAAATAAGATTTCTGGGTGATCGGGAGCAACAAACACACTAGGTGTAAATTGACCATACCCAGATAATACCCATTTAGCGCTGTCTCGGAGGGTGTGGCATCTCCACTTTAAACGCCCAAACATGGGTCACAAAGATAGATAAATGTATTAGGAAGATACCTAGACCACTCTAAAAGTGGCGCAAATAAGATTCCTGTGTGATCGGGAGCAACAAACATAGTAGGTGTAAATTGACCATACCCAGATAATACCCATTTAGCGCTGTCTCGGAGGGTATGGCATCTCCACTTTAAACGCCCAAAAATGGGTCAGAGAGCTAGATAAATGTATTAGGAAGATATCTAGACCACTCTAAAAGTGGCGCAAGTTCGATTTCTGGGTGATCGGCAGCAACATTCGTCTGGAAGATTCACTCATGGATGGATCTCGAAAACATGGTTTAACCACTACAGCTAAATTATCCTGAAAGTTCAGCCTATGTAACAGATGATACAGAAGCGAGAATATTCTCATTGGGAGAGTATCAGCTCACACCAATCAAACTATTATTTTGAAGAACAACTCAAATCATTCATAAACACAAATCCTCATCTCTGATAAAAAAATCTTGTCTGGCCTCCATATTAACGCGAGAGAAGCCTCAAACAAACATTTTATTTGAAGTCCTAGCGCTTATATTGGTAATGTATGAACTTCAGTTTTTCTTCATAGTATATCTGAAAGTTGGCTTGATCCCTCTACTGAAGAGTTATTCAGCATTCCCGGTTATCAGCCTTTTCCTCTATCAAGGAACACAAAAAGAGGTGGTGGGGTAGTTCTCTATATCAAAGAAGAATTCACAAAGTGTAAGATCCGCGACGATATTTCCTTCAAAGACGTTAATGAGGAACGCGAATCTCTATTTGTTGAAGTAACTATTAATAACGAAACATATATAATCGGAATTGTTTATCGACCGCCCGGGAAAAACGTTACTAATTTCAACTCTAGTCTACTCTCCATCTTGAACACTCTGAAACCAGAAAACAAAAAATGTGTCATAATGGGTGATTTTAACATCGATCTTTTCAAAACCGAGAACCATGGTCCTACCAAGGAGTTTTTCGAGTTATGAAATCCTTTTATTTTTTCCCTAAAATCACCAAACCCACCCGAGTTAAATCCAATTCTGCCACATTGATAGACAACATTTTCACTAATTTCCACGAAGATGACCTGGGCTCCGGAATCATACTCTCCGACATAACCGATCATTTCCCTATCTTCCACACAACTTGTTGTTCTCTACCCGCAACCAAACATTCAATAAGCAGTTTCAAATCGCGTAAAATAAACCCCGATCAAAAAGCTCTTTTCACGGAAAAACTGAGAAGCATGGACTGGCAAGACATTACTAATGTCTACGATGCTAATAGCGCTATGGACATTTTTCTGGGTGACCTGGAGCAACAAACACAGTAGGTGTAAATTAACCATACCCAGATAATACCCATTTAGCGCTGTCTCGGAGGGTATGGCATCTCCACTTTAAACGCCCAAAAATGGATCAGACAGCTAGATAAATGTATTAGGAAAATATGATATGGAGCAACAAACACAGTAGGTGTAAATTGACCATACCCAGATAATACCCATTTAGCGCTGTCTCGGAGGGTATGGCATCTCCACTTTAAACGCCCAAAAATGGCTCAGACAGGTAGATAAATGTATTAGGAAGATATCTAGACCACTCTAAAAGTGGCGCAAGTTCGATTTCTGGGCGATCTGGGGCAACAAACACAGTAGGTGTAAATTGACCATACCCAGATATTACCCATTTAGCGCTGTCTTGGAGGGTATGGCATCTCCACTTTAAACGCCCACAAATGAGACAGACAGGTAGATAAATGTATTAGCAAGATATCTAGACCACTCTAAAAGTGGCGCAAGTTCGATTTCTGGGTGATCTGGAGCAACAAACACAGTAGGTGTAAATTGACCATACCCAGATAATACCCATTTAGCGCTGTCTCGGAGGGTATGGCATCTACACTTTAAACGCCCAAAAATGGGTCAGACAGGTAGATAAATGTATTAGGAAGATATCTACACCACTCTAAAAGTCGCGCAAGTTCGATTTCTGGGTGATCTGGAGCAACAAACACAGTAGGTGTAAATTGACCATACACAGATAATACCCATTTAGCGCTGTCTCGGAGGGTATGGCATCTGCACTTTAAACGCCCAAAAATGGGTCAGACAGGTAGATAAATGTATTAGGCAGATATTTAGACCACTCTAAAAGTGGCGCAGATAAGATTTCTCTGGGTGATCGGGAGCAACAAACACAGTAGGTGTAAATTGCCCAAACCCAGATAATACCCATTTAGCGCTGTCTCGGAGGGTATGCAATCTCCACTTTAAACGTCCAAAAATGGGCCACAAAGATAGATAAATGTAGTAGAAAGATAACTAGACCACTCTAAAAGTGGCGCAAATAAGATTTCTGGGTGATCGGGAGCAACAAACACAGTAGGTGTAATTTGACCACACCCAGATAATACCCATTTAGCGCTGTCTCGGAGGGTATGGCATCTCCACTTTAAACGCCCAAAAATGGGTCAGACAGGTAGATAAATGTATTAGCAAGATATCTAGACCACTCTAAAAGTGGCGCAAATTCGATTTCTGGGTGATCTGGAGCAACAAACACAGTAGGTGTAAATTGACCATACCCAGATAATACCCATTTAGCGCTGTCTCGGAGGGTATGGCATCTCCACTTTAAACGCCCAAAAATGGGTCACAAAGATAGATAAATGTATTAGGAAGATATCTAGACCACTCTAAAAGTGGCGCAAATAAGATTTCTGGGTGATCTGGAGCAACAAACACAGTAGGTGTAAATTGACCATACCCAGATAATACCCATTTAGCGCTGTCTCGGAGGGTATGGCATCTCCACTTTAAACGCCCAAAAATGGGTCAGACAGGTGGATAAATGTATTAGGAAGATATCTAGACCACTCTAAAAGTGGCGCAAGTTCGGTTTCTGGGTGATCTGGAGCAACAAACACAGTATGTGTAAATTGACCATACCCAGATAATACCCATTTAGCGCTGTCTCGGAGGGTATGGCATCTCCACTTTAAACGTCCAAAAATGGGTCAGACAGGTGGATAAATGTATTAGGAAGATATCTAGACCACTCTAAAAGTGGCGCAAGTTCGATTTCTGGGTGATCTGAAGCAACAAACACAGTAGGTATAAATTAACCATACCCTGATAATACCCATTTAGCGCTGTCTCGGAGGGTATGGCATCTCCACTTTAAACGCCCAAAAATGGGTCAGACAGGTAGATAAATGTATTAGGAAGATATCTAGACCACTCTAAAAGTGGCGCACGTTCGATTTCTGTGTGATCTGGAGCAACAAACACAGTAGGTGTAAATTGATCATACCCAGATAATACCCATTTAGCGCTGTCTCGGAGGGTATGGCATCTCCTCTTTAAACGCCCAAAAATGGGTCAGACAGGTAGATAAATGTATTAGGAAGATATCTAGACCACTCTAAAAGTGGCGCAAGTTCGATTTCTGGGTGGTCTGGAGCAACGAACACAGTAGCTGTAAATTGACCATACCCAGATAATACCCATTTAGCGCTGTCTCGGAGGGTATGCCATCTCCACTTTAAACGCCCAAAAATGGGTCAGACAGGTAGATAAATGTATTAGGAAGATACCACTCTAAAAGTGGCGCAAGTTCGATTTCTGGGTGATCTGGAGCAACAAACACAGTAGGCGTAAATTGACCATACCCGGATAATACCCATTTAGCGCTGTCTCGGAGGGTATGGCATCTCCACTTTAAACGCCCAAAAATGGGTCAGACAGGTAGATAAATGTATTAGGAAGATATCTAGACCACTATAAAAGTGGCTAGCAAAATACTGTGGAATGTACACAGATTTGACTACGGCTCTTTAGAAATGTTCTTGATAACACACATTTTGAAGTATTGTTGTCAACTTTATATTTACAGCGAAGAAAATTTATTGGGGAAAACATGGTCCCATTCGTGTTATAAAAATCATAGTGGTTGTCAAAATATAGAATAGAATAGAATAGAATTTATTAACCAATCAGGTGCCCACGTGGAGCGTACAATCAATACCCCTCCCCCTTCTTTGATACAATTGATTCAAACAAACATGTACAACACACAAGAAAGTTACAAATTTCTCCAACACTGAGATCTGTTTACCATTATGAGGATCAAAGGCTAACTAGCGTTTATGAGACATGTTATTATATAATACATGTACAAATAAAGCTACCCGGAAAGTTCAGACTCACGTCGCAAGACCATAACATGACAAATAAATTTTGATAGTGCAAAACACACCTCAGAGTTACCACTGCTAAGCAGCCAGATAAACTGGTTTGGGGACGACAACAAGTTAAAATTTGCACAAGATTTGCTTGCTGTTTCGTTTAAAGAAAGGCGAATATTACTATATTTATTACAATTAATTAATACATGAAATTCATCTTCGATCTCATTTGGACAGAAGGAACAAGTTCTATCGTTAATAGGTGTATTATTATACCGCCCATGTTCTATAGATAATCTATGACAGCTTAGCCTGAATCTAGATAATTCCTGTCTATATTCAGCACACTTAATAGTATTAAGATAGGTTTCCCTATGAAAATGAGACTTAAAAAGTTGATAGGTCCTAAGTTTCACACCGGAGAACTGATTATGAAACTGTTTCACATCTGTAAGCATATTAGCACAAGAATTAGAGAGTTCAATTTTACATTTCCATAAATAACGATATTTCTCCGCTAGACAGCGTGATACTTGTTTCGATAAGCACTTAGGACTTATACAAACATTTCTAGGGGATAAATGAGATATATTCAAAGTAGAAAATAAAGCTTCCATATCCCCCACCCAAGACTGAGCACTTTCACCATATAGATCACATGATAAAGAATAAGCCTCAGCTAAAAGGCTATCATCATGTAAGGATTCGATTCTTGACCAATATCGGGCTTGAGACCTAAGGATATCAAAGGTAATTGGTAGCCTGCCGAGTTCTCCACGAACAGCTTCATTACTGGCTTTAGAGTGTACACCTAAAATATATTTACAAAATTTAAGATTAAGTTTCTCGGAGGGAATGTCCTCAAGGATCTCATAAGATAACCATCACCCTTCTGAAGCAATCGTTTACCATTCATACAACCCCAAATTTCTGCCCCATATAATGCCGCTGGTTTTACAGTATGATCAAAAACATGTAAGGAGGTATCTATGCTGGGTGTGGTTACTCCAAAGGACTTGATCAGGTGAAAATAAGACTTCAACCCCTTTTTGTATATATGGATTTTCACGAAGGTTACTACTTTCACATAGCGCGATTTAGAATATCGAAACGGGAATAGGGAATAAGGAAATAACTTCCGTTTCCTAATTTCGCGAACGTCTTACCACAGATTTCCACACTACGCTTAATATTTGATAATGTAATTTTTTTTTAATTTTGGATAATCACGAATTGAATTATTCACGATCGTGTTTTATTATTTCGCTTATGTCATTTAAGGGGGTTATGTAGCAGCCATTATTTGAAAGTCGTGTAATAGGAATGTTTCTTATTGGGTGTATTCCGTTTGAATATAATATGAAATAAATAAAATTTAAAGTAGGCCGAACATACCGTATACTTTACGATAGGCCCACTTTAAATTTGATTTATTACATATCATGTTATAGTGTGGTATGATATATGCGATATTTATATTGTATTAGATTCATACATGGAAGTCGTGCCCACAATACAAACAAGCAATTAGAACAAACATGAGAGCCAGTGAGGGGCACTCGCTCACATGAATAACAACAGAACAAGAGGACTAAAGCATACTTTATTCTGCAATGGCAATTAATGAGACAACTGAAGGATACTTTCACTTGCTTTAACAATATGATAAGACAGAAGGATATACTTTCACTTGCATTCACAATATGAGAGGACTGAAGGATACTATAAGTTATATACCAGTCGATGCATGGGAATACAGGGTGGTCATGGTGGTATTGAAAAGCCTTTTCCCCCTGCCTTTTCATGAATATACATAATCAGCAAGGCAAAAAGTAAGAAAGGCATAATCAAGGTTGGATAGCATTCCCACTGCATACTCTATCGGTTCACAGGTATTGTCGGTCAGTGTTACACAAGAACCCTTCAATCGATATGCCAACTGGTCATGTGTGACTTCGGAACAGCCTTACAATTCCCACTGAAATATGATAATTTCACTTACATTTACAATAAGGGAGGACTGACATACTTTCAGTTGCAGCAGTATAAGAGGGCTGAAGGATACTTTCACTCGCATTCATAGCACAGGAATAATCAGGATAATTGTAACAATAAGAGAGGACTGGAGGATATACTTTCACTTTTACTTCTTAGAGAGCTTGATGGATTGTTGTACGAACATTAATTATCATAATTTGGCTGACGGATTAATGTTTTGTCGACCATGTACCTTCATATCATCAAAAAAATGGTGTTCGTTCAACAAATCTCACAGATGTTTTTTTTTAAATAATCCATGGTTCAGTTCAGTTCAGTTCAGTTGGTAGATCCCTCCTCTATATAGGAGCACCTCCGTATAAGAGTACATATTAATATACATTCAATTGGAACCACTCAACATTCATAGCTCAACTATCGTGCTGTGAAGTGAACATTTATACATTTCTACAATTGGACGAACTACTATCCTGAAAGTGCTGTGATAGTCTAACCATGTGAGCTTCCTAGCGGTGTATGCGATGTACTACTGTGAGTGGATTTATATAGCGGTCACTGAAAGACACCCAGGTACTTTATTCCCCAAGTGCCTCCGCTGGCGAGGGTCTAGCGTAGCAACTAGTTCCACCATCAGTCCATATTACCCTGGACACCGAATCAGTCCAGCGCCTTGTGAATAGGCGAGTATATATGTAAGCGGTCACTGGCGAGGGGCGAACCCACGCCAGCTGTAGTACTCCGGGTCAGAGTCAAACGCTCTAACTACTTCGGCCCCGACACACTCACATGTGTCTAAGTAAATTCTGGTAAACTAAATGATATCAATCATTTCTTCTGTGTACCCATCCTCGCTGAAACCAAGGGTACACATATAAGTTACCCATCAGTGGAAACATTGTGACCACCGCGATAATGGTACCATAGTGGCGACTACATCTTCACCATAACGGTACCATGTGATATCGGTACCAGAATGGTTGTCGATGGTTGTGTGTCTGCTCCGATACCGCAATGGTACCGTTACTGTGAAGATATAGTCACCACTATGGTACCATACCGCTCTGGACACAATGTTTTCACTGGCGGGGAACTTAAAGGTGTGTATCTCTATCCAAGATAGCCCTAGTACACATGGGAATGGTTCATGAGAAATGCGACTATTTTTTGGCCAATCATCAAAGTAACAATTTACATTCTATGTATATTGACCATTCAGATCACTTGCTTACCACGACCATGGCGAACATGACAACAGATTCAAAAAAACAACAGTTGCTTGCTTGAAGAATATTTGTTGGTAGGCCTATATGAATATTTACATATCAATAAATTATGAAAATTGAGAAATGTAAAGGAAAAATATTTAAAACAAATATCAATCTTGGTAAACCAATATGGTAAATCAGGCGAATACCATCTAGACGTAACGCTATGAAAACTTCATGCGAAATGTTTGCCGATATTCTACGAGATCCCATAATAAGCCAGTCACGACAATTTTTACCGTTTCTCTCTGACATGATTGACGTTTAGTTCATGGAGATTAACATAATCGCACAGCACAATCCTTTGATATTTTCTCCCTCCTAACAATAGCCAGACTTTTCGACAGGAGTAAACTCTTTGATCTTTACGGTTGACCACACACAGTCTGGAAATGCCATATATGGATACTGTTTCAGGATAATTTTTATATATGAGACCCCATGCTACCATTCGTAATTACTGTGGGCGTGATTTTGAAATTGTTTCACCAAGCTAGCCACCTGATTGGCTAACAAATGTAGCTACAATTTCGCATGGGATTTATATAGGACTGAATTCAGATACAATATTCCATGATATGAAATCTGAGTTTACTGAGATTGTACCAAATACATGCTGTGAAAAAAGCTAACTGTTGTTTCATTGAATCATGGATTATGTCATCTTGTGGACTCAGATGACTTTCCATGCTGAGATCTATTCCATGACTTGCACAAAATTCAAGTCAATCCTTTAACAATGAGCTGCACCGATAGTGCCCACATGTGCTTTCACATAGTGGTTCATTCATTGACTCTCTTCTCTGTCTCTGTAACATGGGGCAGGGGTTTAACTATTGATCACTGGAGTAAATATGATACATAGGCTATTCATCAAATTATCTTGCATTGTATTCCATAAAAGGGCCATCATGCTTACATGATTTATGAAGATTTTGGCAACTTCAGATCGAAAAATAGTCCAGTTATCATCAATTAAAAATATTTTCTGGGCTAAAGACAGATGGAAGCGAACTGTGTACCAGTGCACCTGCCGGTGCCATCTGCACAGCCGAGCTCTTTGTCAAAGGATTTACCTGAATGTTGTGCAAGTTGATTAACCTGAATGTTGATTAACCTGAATGTTGATTGTCGGTACATATACATGTAGTCGGATGAAAAATATTTTTTTTTAATTTGGTGGGGGGTGATGATAAAAAATGTCTAGTGTTAATGAGCATAACAGTAAACACAGTCACTAAACTGGTAGGCCTGAGTTTTCGTATTATTTAGAGAATATGACATTTTTTTCAGCATGAATTATCTCCAATTGTGTCATTTTATAGCTGTCAGTTGCAATATTTCAGATATATATATGTTACCGGTACATATCCATATTAATCTTGCAATATTCGATGGAAATAACAAAATAGTAACTGTGTGAAAAATCGCGTCAACATAAACCTCACATCGGGAGCCTCAGCTCGACCGCTCAGGCTGAAAACATGACCATGATCATGATGAAAGGGACAGCGTGATTTTCCCCAGAAAGTTTGATCAAAATAGTTCTAAAGTTTAAGCTCAACTGGGCTGAAGATGTGATTACAAGAAAGTTTGAAGTATATGACACACGAAACGACCAAAACAGCGGAGTAGTATGAAATACCGGTACAAAGAAATATCTTTATTCTTGGAATCATCCCCAGAGGAAATCTCCGCTGTGTTGCAAGTCGCACATGTCATGTTGTTGTTGTTGTTGTTGTTGCAAATGCCCGCGTGTAACGTCTGCTCAACTGCACGAGAAGACCCAGCGTTTCGTTGGAGCACAGAATACGTTTTTGCTGTTGAAAATTTTCAAAGACAAACTACCGAGGAGAGTAAATTGTAGAATTTACAGTTTTATTTTTGTCGGAAATAGCCGAAGAGTGCCGAAATCCTCCATGGGAGCAATGGCGACCTCCAGACCTTAGCAACTCCTGAACGACAAGCTCCGCCCCCAAACGAAAAAGTGATGCGAACGGTATTGGTGTCTTGTTGTTGTTGTTGTGTTTTCACGAATATAGGCCAAACTACTGGCCCCGCCTCTGCGGGGCCAGTTTGTTCGGCCTTATTAAAGATATATAACAAAATGTTCCTTGTCTCAAGAAGAATCCCATTATGTTTGACATGCCAGTATATCTACATAAATAAAATACTACACAAAATTGCTTTAGGACTGCCAGCAGAAGTCCACAAAGAAAAAAACACACAACACGGAAAATTACGTTAAAAATTATATGTTGTCTCTGCAACAACAAAAACTGTGTTAGCGAATGAAATTTCATTGGGAAGTATTTCTAAAAGATCTAACATAATTGCCAAAGGCTTTTGACGATGACTTTTCGTGTCAGCTATTATGAAGGACAGACAAAAGTTATGACATGGCGTGTCCAGTACACCCTTGTCGCCAAGATTTGAAATGGTAATAAGATTTTTCATATATGCAAGCCAGTTTGTGCAGTGGGGGAATTACCCAAAATTCTTTCTATTCAATCTCCTACTGCCTATTGTGGCTCATTCATTGACACCCTGTCATGTTTCTTCTTGGTCGTGAATGAACTTGCGTAATCAATTGCAAATTGACACACATCTGTGGTTTGACTCACATGTCACGTAGGCTCAATTCACATAACATTTCTTACCAGACACAATGTGCATGTAGAACTTTCTTAGCTGCTTCCCAATATTGTGTGTTTATTCGGGGCCGGCGGAAGCAACTCCTGATTGGGGGGGAGGCTACTATCATAGCACTTAAAGCAATGACCCAGGGCCGCCTAGTCCCCGGCAGCTCCTGGGGTCTAGATCGCCGGAGATACGTTCTGAGTTATTTCTGAGAAATAAAATCACTCTGCAATGAAGTGTATTTTTAGTTCTCTCTTAAACCTTTTACCATGAAAAACCATCATCTCTTGCCAGGATTTCTCTGAAAAATCTGTACCATGTCAGAATATGAGTTTGGCATGTCTTTTTGACCATGTCGTAATTTTAAGAGGCGCTGAATCACATTCATGACCTCATGACCTCTACGAATATACTCATATTTCAGCAAATTACAAACCAGGCAATGTGTCGTATATTTCTTCCCCTTTGAACTCAGTTGTTTGTAGCCGTGAATGTTTTGACTGGAGCGACTCCCAGGTATCATTCCCTCGATCACTTCAATTTTAAGAGACCGTTCCGCAGCGTATATTTTCTAATAAGCTCTGCTTGCCTTTGACCACGGCGAAGCACGCTCATTGGCTGTTATTCGAGTAAGAACACCCTTAATCTGCGTGCAGGGCTGGTACGGTATATACAGACCTACATTTATGGAGGACGTGAAAACGTAATCGATGGAGGTTTCCTGCTATGCTGAATTAGAAAAGCATATGTATAATAAAGTAGCGTAGACAATTTATGTAAACGTAACCGATATAATTTATATTGGCAATGAGGTGTTAAGAAACTTAAGAAAATGGGGTGTAATGGAAAGATCATTGCAGTAGTAGCGCCATCTACATTCATAATTAAAAAGTAAAGAACCGGCTATGGATCTTTTGTCGTTTTAAGCAACATTAGGTGCTTTAGTACGAGAATGCCTGTAGCAAACACACATTTACAGTTTAATGTTCCACCAAACGTAACCAAAACTGCCTATCATTATAGTTACACTCTTCAAATGAAAGTGTTGTATTTAACATTATAAATGTTCGAGGAGTGACAACACTATATAAAGTGTTATATTTGTAACACTCTCAGAAGTTTGTGAAAAAAGTGTTATATCCAACATTATAGTGCTGTATGAGGAGCAATATACAACACTTTACAATGCTGAATTGAACACATGTGCAGTGTTGTATTGCTCCTGATACAGCCCTACATAATGTTTGGATATAACCCTTTTTTCAACCCTTTCTGAGAGTGTTACAAATGTAACACTTTATATAATGTTAATGTCAGACATTTATAATGTTAAAGACAACACTTTCATTTTAAGAGTGCACTTTTAGGGAATTAACCGGAGAAGGGAGTGCTTGCGACAACATTATTGGGGGCTACCCCCCCCCCCCCCCCCCACCACCACCCCCACGCGCACCTCCGGGCCTGTCATTCATTGTGGACTGCTGTTAGTCATAAAAATAATCGTTTTGTGGAATTGTATCTATCTATATATATTTGCTATAGTGGGACTATCCATGGGAAAAAGAACATTTTCATATAAGACTTTAACATATTGAAACAGAATATATTCCTACGAAGTAGGCTACAGATCGCAAATTGTCCGGTAATGAGTGAGTGAGTCAGTCCATCCGAATCCTTTCGTCGGCAAAATAAGGAGAACCGTTGACATTAGAACCTTGAGTTTTGGCATGAACGTGCATTAGGGCATTGTTACCAGCAAGTTCTGAGTTGACCGAATTCTGATTAAACTTTGATTTATAATTATTTTTTTTATTATTTATTGATGGCTCAGCGAGTACACTGTCATGCCCATCGGGAACCCTTGGCTGTATGTTTCACTGTATATATAACACAGTGGTGGGATATGCCATCCGTAATTGTTTTTATGAAATAGGAAATGCTAACTTTCCATCATTTGTTAGTGCATTTATCTACACCGCTATGCCAGCCTCAATACACACCATTCAGTATATTGTTATAGATATATGTAAACTGTGGCCTTTAACGTGTATCCTATTTCACATCCAAACATTTCATTACTGAACACAGCAGGCTTCAAATTCAGGTCAAATTACCCACTGATGGTGAAATATCCTACATCAACCAATTAAGTCAGCCTGGTGCAATAACCCAGCAGAAGAAAGAAAGATGTGGCATCATCCTTCAGATTAGTCTGTGTGAGCGACAATGATAAAAGTTTACTGAGGGTGAAACAAAGCCATGACGGCATGTTTAAAGGGTCTTCTTTTGGTAGAATTTAACTAGATAAAGTAACTTTGATCATGATGTGAAAATATGATAACTTGAGGTTTTTTTGTACCTCTTGAATATTGACTATATATCACACTTGGATATAATTTAAACAAAAATTACATGTGTAAACAAAATATGTCTAAATTTTTCATTTCAAATCTTGATCCATTTTGATTCCTTGATACAGAATCACTGCCACGGAGTGTGTTGGTGTGTCACAGCAATGCAATTCCGATTCACATAACGAAGCTGAGGTGGTTTAACGTTTATCAATGAAGAAAATCACCGATCAACCGCCATAGAATATAATGTGAAACAAGAAAACCGGAATAGTACATTCATCAGATTGCCGATGCCCAAAATGTGTTCTCATATATCTAGATAACAACGTGATGTAGAGACGCTATTTATTCGTCTTTGTACCGGTTATGCTCAGGAGAATGACATAGAATCATTATTATCTTGTGCATAGAAGGTGTTGGTCTTGAGTTGAATTACCGTAAACTACATAAATGCTAACTTTCT